>JAQZBX010085275.1:0-13148 GCA_029593785.1 Cabassous unicinctus
ACACCACAAACTGTGATTGGTAAATGGTTCATCTACTGGTTTTAATCAACACCACATCCTGTGCTCTGTATATGGGTCCAACTGCTGACTGTAAACAGCACCACAACCTGTGCTCTGTGCATGGGTCCAAGGGTCCACCTACAGGTTCTAATCAAAACCACAACCAGTGGCCTCTACACGGGAACCTGCTGTCTCTAGTCTGACTCACAATATGTGGTCAGTATACAGATCCACATGCTGGCTCTTTTAAGCACCACAACCTGTGGCCTACACAGGTCCACCTTCTGTCACTAGCCAATATCACAAACTGTGGTCTGTACTCAGGTCCACCTGCAGGATCTATCAGCATCACAAGCTATGCTTTGTACATGGGTCCACCTGCTGGGTCTAGTAAGCACCACAACCTGTGATGTACATGGTCCACCTGCTGACTATTTTCAGCACCACAACCTGGGGTCAGTACATGTTCCACCTAATTGTTCTAGTCAGCACCAAAATCTGTACTCTGTACATGGGCCCACATGCTGGCTGTAGTAAGGATCATAACCTCTCATGTGTACATGAGTCCCCTGGCTGGTTCTAATCAGTACCACGGCCTGTGGTCTGTTACTCTTCACTTAATGTCTCTAGTCAGCACAACAAACTGGTCTGTACAAGGGCACACCTGCAGGTTCTATTCAGGACCACAAGCTGTGTTCAGTACACTGTCCACCTACTGGTTCCAGGTAGCACCATATCCTGTGGTCAGTACATGGGGGCACATGCTGACTCTATGAACACCACAGTTTGTAGTCTGTACATGGTCCCCCTGCTGGCTCTAGTCAGCACCACAACCTGTGGTCTGTACTTGGGTCCAGCTGCTGATGCTACTCAGCACCACAGCCTATGGTCAATACAAGGTCCACCTACTGGTTCTACTCACCACCACAACCTGTGGTCAGGACTTTGGTCCATGAGCTTGCTCTAGTCAACACTACAACCTGTGGTCTGTACATGGTCCACCTGCTGGCTCCTGTCAGCACCAAAACCTGTGGTCTACACAGGTCCACCTGTTGGCTCTAGCCAACACAACAACCTGTGGTCAGTACACGGGACCACCAGCTGCCTCCAGTCAGCACCACAAACTGTGGTCTGTAGGTGGGACCTCATGTGGGATCTAGTCAAACCAAAAACTGTTATCAGTACCTGGGGCCAACAGCTGTGTCTATCAGCACCACAACATTCTGTCTGCACACTGTCCACCTGCTGACTCTAGCCAGCACAACCACCTGTGGTCTGTACATGAGCCCATGTACTGGTTCTAGTCAGCACCATAAACTGTGGTCAGTACCTGGTCCACCTACTGGATCTTGTCAGCATGACATCCTGTGGTCAGTACATGGGGCCATATACTGTCTCTCGGGACCATAACCTGTGATCTATACATGGTCCAACTGCTGGTTCTAGACAGCACCACAAACTGTGGTCAGTATATGATCCACCTCAGGTTCTAGTCAGCACCACATCCTGTGGTTTATACATGGGGCCAACTGCTGTCTCTATGAGCACCACAACCTGTGGACAGTAAAAGGGTCCACCTGCTGGATCTATTCAGCACAACAATCTGTGGTCTACATGAGACCAACTACTGGTTCTAGTCAGCACCAAAACTTCTGCTCTGTAGATGGGTCCACCACTAGGTTTCAGTCAGGACCACCACCTGTACTCTGTACATGGTACACCTACTGGTTCTAGTCAGCACCACAACCTGTGGTCTGTACATGGTACACCTACTAGTTCTAGTGAGCACCACAACCTGTGTTCTGTACATGGTACAACTACTGGTTCTAGTCAGCACCACAATCTGTTGTCAGTACACGGGTCCACCTGCTGGTTCTATCAGCACCACAAATTGAGATCTGTACACAGTCCACCCACTGGCTCTAATCAGCAATACAAACTGTGGCCTGTACACGGGTCCACTTGCTGGTTCTACTTAGCACCACAACCTCTGGTCAGTACAGGGGTTGACCTGCTGGTTCCAGTCAGCACCACAATCTGTGGTCTGTACATGGTTCACTCACTGCCTCTATTCCACAGCACAAAGTGTGGTCTGTACAGGGGCCTACCTGCTGGCTCTAGTCATCACAACAATCTGTGGTTTACATGGGTCCATCTACTGGTTCTACTAAGCACCACAAACTTGCTCTATACATGGTTTCACCAGCTGGTTCAAGTGAGCCACACAACCTGTGCTCTGTACATGGTCCACCTGTTGGTTCTAGTATGCACCACAACCTGTGGTCTGTAAATGGCCCACATGCTGGCTATAGTCAGCATGACAAACTGTGCTCTGTACATGGGTCCACGTGCTGGCTCCAGTCAGCACAATAACCTGTGGTCTATACACGGGTCCACCAGCTACATCTAGTCAGCACCACAAACTGTGATCAATACACGTTTCAACTACTGGTTCTAATCAGCAATATACCCTTTGCTTTGTACATGGGTCCACATGCTGGCTCTAGTAAGCACCACTACCTGTGCTCTGTACTCGAGTCCACCTGGTGGTTCTACTCAGCACCACAACCTGTGGTCTATGCATGGTCCACCTGCTGTCTCTAGTCAGACTCACAACCTGGGTTCAGTACATGGATCCACCTGCTGCATTTATTAGTACCACAAATTGTTTCAGTATGTGGTCCAACTGTTGGCTCTAGTCAGCAATGCAAACTGCAGTCTACATGGGTCCACCTGCTGGTTCTAGCCAGCACCACAACCTATGCTCTGTACATGGGTCCATCTCTTGGTTCTAGTGAGCACCACAACCTGAGCTCTGTATATAGCACCTCTGGTAGTTCTAGTCAGCACTACAACCTGTGGTCTCTACACAGTCCACCTTCTGGCTCTGGACAGCAACTCAATCTGTGGTCTGTACATAAATCCACCTGCTTGTTCTAGACAGCACCACAGCCTATTGTAAATGCACGGTCCCCCTAAGGGTTCTAGTCGGAACCACAACCTGTGGTCAGTACACAGTTCCACCTGCTGGCTCTACTCAGCACCACAACCTGTGGTCTACACAGGTCCATCTACTGGTTCTAGTCAGCAATTCAAGCTCTGCTCAGTACATGGGTCTACCTGTTGGTTGTAGTGAGCAGCAATAACTGTGCTGTGTACATGGTCCACCTGCTGGCTATAGTCAGCACCACAATCAATGGTATGTACATGTGTCCACCTGCTGTTTCACATCAGCACCACAACCTGTGGTCAGTACACTGGTCTGCCTGCTGGCTCTAGTCACCACCACAACCTCTGCTCTGTACACAGGTCCACCTACTGATTCTAGTCAGCATCACAAATTCTGCTCTGTATATATGTCCCTGGCTGGTTCTAGTCAGCACCAAAACATGTGGTCTGTACATGGGTTTACCTGCTGGATCTAGTCAGCACCTCAACCTATGATATATACACGGGTCCAAATACTGACTCTGTCAGTACCAAAATATGTGGTCTGTACATGGTCCACCTACTGGCCCCAGAGAGCACCACAACCTGTGCTCAGTACACAGTTCCACCTGCTGGCTCTAGTCAGCACCACAACCTGTAGTCTACACGGGTCAACCTACTGGTTCTAGTCAACACCTCAACCTCTGTTCAGTACATGGGTCCACCTGTTGGTTGTAGTGAGCAGCAATAACTGCTGTGTCCATGGTCCACCTCCTGGCTATAGTCAGCACCACAATCAGTGGTATGTACACATGTCCACCTGCTGTTTCACATCAGCACCACAACCTGTGGTCAGTATATGTTACACCTACTGGTTCTAGTCAGTAACACAACCTGTGGCCATACACATGTCCACCTGCTATTTCTAGTCAGCACCACAACCTGAGGTCTGTACACCCTCCACCTGCTTTTTCTACTCTGCACTCAAACTATTGTCAGTACCCGGTCCACCTGATGGTCCTCGTCAGCACCACAACCTGTGGTCAGTACACTGGTTTCTCTGCTGGCTCTAGTCACCACCACAACCTCTGCTCTGTACACAGGTCCACCTACTGATTCTAGTCAGCATCACAAAGTCTGCTCTGTATATATGTCCCCTGCTTGCTCTAGTCAGCACCACAACCTGTGGTCTGTACATGGGTTTACCTGCTGGATATAGTCAGCACCTCAACTTACGATCTATACATGGGTTCAAATACTGACTCTGTCAGCACCAAAACATGTGGTCTGTACATGGTCCACCTACTGGCCCCAGAGAGCACCACAAACTGTGCTTACTACACAGGTCCACCTGCTGCCTCTAGTCAGCATAACAATCTGTGGTCTACATGTGTCCACCTACTAGTTCTAGTCAGCACCATGACCTCTGCTATGTACATGGGTCCACCTTCTGGGTCTAGTCAGCCCTAAAAACTGCTCTGTACATGGAATCTACTGGTTCTACTCAGCAACACAACCTATGACTTTACACAGTCCACCAGCTGGATCTAGTCAGCACCACAACCTTGATCTGTACACGGGTACACCTGCTGGTCCCAGTCTGAAGCACAGCCTGTGGTCAGTACATGGGTTGATCTGCTGGCTCTATTCATCACCACAATGTGGGCTGTGTACATGGTCACCTGCTGGTACCAGTCAGCTCCAGAAGCTGTGATTTGTACATAGTCTCTTAGTTGGTGCAGTCAGCACCACAACATGTGGTCTTTCTGTGGGTCCACCTCAGGTCAGCACAACAAACTGTGAAAGTACACTGTCCACCAACTGGTTCTAGTCAGCACCACAACCTCTGGTCTTTTATGGCCCACCTGCTGGTTCTAATCAGCACCACAACCTGTGGTCAGTACACAGGTCCACCTGCTGTCTCTTGTCAGCACACCACATGTGGTCTGCATAGGGCCCATCTGCTGGTTCCAGTCAGTTCCACAACCTGTGGTCAGTACATGTTCCGTTCCACGTACTGCTTCTAGTCAGCACCACAACATGTGGTCAGTACACAGTCCACCTACTGGTTCTAGTTGGCACCCAAACCTGTGGTCAATACATGGTCCACTTAGTGGTCTAGTCAGTACCACAACGTGTGGACTACATGGGTCCACCTGCTGGCTCTAGTCAGCACCATAACCTGTGGTCAATACATGGGTCAGTCTGCTGGTTCTATCAGCCTCAAAACTTGTGGTCAGTATAAGGGTCCAACTACTGGCTCTAGGCAGCAGCATAACCTGTGGTCAGTACAAGGGTCCACCTACTCCTCTAGTCTGCACCACAAACTGTGGTCAGCATATGGGTCCTCCTGCTGGTTCTCTATAGCCACACAACTTGTGGTCTGTACATGGTCCACGTGCTGGCTCTAGTCAGCACAACTTGTGGTTAGTACACGGCTCCACCTGCTGAATCTAGTCAGCACCACAACCTGTTCTCAGTACCTGTGTCCATCTGCTGGCCCTAATCAGCACAATAGCTTCAGGTCTGTAAATAGGCCTAACACTGGCTCTAGTCAGCACCACAATCTGTGGTCACTACGCAGTCCACCTACTTGTTAGCACCAAAATCTCTGATCAGTACACGGGACCACCTGCTGTTTCTAGTCAGCACCTCAACCTGTGCTCTGTACATGGGATTACCTGCTGGTTCTACTCAGCACCTCAATCTGTGCTCTGTATATGGGTCCACCTGCTTGTTCTAGTCAGCACCACCACCTGTGGTCTTTACATAGGTCCACCTACTGGCTCTAGTCAGCACCACAACCTGTGGTCAATACATGGGTCAGTCTGCTGGTTCTATCAGCCTCAAAACTTGTGGTCAGTACAAGGGTCCAACTATTGGCTCTAGGCAGCAGCATAACCTGTGGCCAGTATAAGAATCCACCTGCTCCTCTAGTCTGCACCACAACCTGTGGTCAGCACGTGGGTCCACTTGCTGGTTCTATTTAGCCACACAACTTGTGGTCTGTACATGGTCCACGTGCTGACTCTTGTCAGCACCTCAACTTGTGGTTAGTACACGGCTCCACCTGCTGAATCTAGTCAGCACCACAACCTGTTCTCAGTACCTGTGTCCATCTGCTGGCCCTAATCAGCACAATAGCCTCAGGTCTGTAAACAGTCCTAATGCTGGCTCTAGTCAGCACCACAACCTGTGGTCACTACATGGTCCACCTACTTGTTAGCACCAAAATCTCTGATCAGTACACGGGACCACCTGCTGTTTCTAGTCAGCACCTCAACCTGTGCTCTGTACATGGGATTACCTGCTGGTTCTACTCAGCACCTCAATCTGTGCTCTGTATACGGGTCCACCTGCTTGTTCTAGTCAGCACCACCACCTGTGGTCTGTACATGGTCCACCTCCTGGCTCTAGTCAGCATGACAACCTGTGCTCTGCACATGTGTCCACCTGCTGGTTCTACTCAGCACCACAACCTGTTCTCTGTACACGGGTCCACCTACTGGTTCTTGTAAGCACCACCACCTGTGGTCTTTAAACTCTCCACATACTGCCTCAAGTCAGCCTTACAACCTGTAGTCAGTACATGGGTCCTCCTGCTGGCTCTACCACTACCACAACTTGTGTTCTACATGTGTCCACCTGCTGGATCTAGCCAGCCCCACAGCCTGTGGCCAGTACACGGTCCATCTGCTCGTTCTATCAGCACCACAACCTGTGGTCAGTACAATGGCCCACCTACTGGCTCCAGGTACCCCATAACCTTTGTCCATACACAGGCCTTCCTGCTGTTTCTGTCAGCACCACAACCTGTGGTCACTTCACGGTCCACCTACTCATTTTAGTCAGCACCACAATCTGTGATCAGTACATGGGCCCACCTGCTGGCTCTACTCAGCATGACACCCTGTGCTCTGTACATGTGTCCACCTGCCTGCTCTAGTCAGCACCACAACCTGTAGTCAATACATGGGTCACCCTGCTGGCTCTATCACCACCACAACTTGTGTTCCACATGTGTCCACCTGCTGGGTCCAGCCAGCACCACTGCCTGTGGACTGTACACTGTCCTGTTACTGGTTTTTTAAGCACCACAACCTGTGTTCTCTACATGGATCCACCTTCTGGCTCTAGTCAGCACAACAATCTGTGGTCTACACGGGTCCACCTACTTGTTCTGGACAGCACCACAACATCTGCTCTGTACATGGGTCCACCTGCTGGTTCTGTTGAGCACTAGAGGATGTGCACTGTACATGGTACACCTGCTGGTTGTAGTCAGCACTACAATCTGTGGTCTGTACATAGGTCCACCTGCTGACTGTAGTCAGTACAAATTCTGCTCTGTACACGGGTCCACTTACTCATTCTAGTCAGCACCACAATGCCTTCTCTGTACATGGGTACATCTGCTAGCTCTAGTCAGCACCACAACCTATGCTATATACACGAGTCCATGTGCTGGTTCTTGTCAGGACCACCATCTGTGGTCTTTATATGGTCCACATGCTGGTTCAAGTCAGCCTCACAACCTGTAGTCAGTACATAGTTCCTCTGCTGGATCTATCACCACCACAATTTGTGTTCTACATATGTCTACCTGCTGGATCTAGCCAGCCTAACAGCCTGTAGCCAGTACATGGTCCTGTTACTGTTTTTTTTCAGCACCACAACCTGTGCTCTGTACACGGATCCACCTGCTGACTCTAGTCAGCACTGCAACCTGTGGTCAGTACATGGTCTGCCTGCTGGGTTTAGTCAAAAAACACACCCGTGGTCAGTACACAGGTCACTTGCTGGCTCTAATCAGAATCACAGCCTGTGGCCAGTACACGGTCCACTGACTGGTTCTAGTCGGCACCATAACCTGTCTTCTGTACATGGGTACACCTACTGGTTCTATCAGCACCACATCCTCTGCTCTGTACATGGGTCCTCCTGCTGGTTCTAGTCAGCACCACAACCTGTAGTCTGTACAGCAGCCCAACTGCTCACTCTAGTTTGCACACAATTTCTGTTCTGTACATGGGTCCACCTGCTGCCTCTAGTTAGCACCACAAATCATGGTCAGTACATGGTCCACCTACTGGTTCTAGTGGGCACCACAACCTATGGTCTGTACATGGTTCCACCTGATGTTTCTAGTCAACACCAAAACCAGTGGTCTGTACATGGGTCCCCCTGTTGGCTCTAGTCAGAACTCCAGCATGTGTTCTGTACACGGGACCACGTGATGGCGCTAGTCAGCACCACAACCTGTGGTCTGTACACAGGTACACCTGCTGTCTCTAGTCAACACCAAAGCCTAGGGTCAGTACACAGTTCCACTTCCTTGCTCTAGTCACCACCAAAACCTGTGGTCATTACACAGTCCAACTACTGGTTCTTATCAGCACCACAACCTGTGGTCTGAACATGGTCCACCTGATGGCTCCAGTCTTCACCACAACCTGTGGTCTACAAAGCTCCACCCACCTGCTCTAGTCAGCACCACACACTGTGGTCAGTACAAGGTCCACGTAGTGGTTCTTGTCAGCATCACAACCTGTGGTCTTTCCATGGGTCCACCAGCTGGCTCTAGTCAGCACCACAACCTGTGGTCTGTACACGTGTCCACCTGTTGGCTCTACTCAGCACAAACTGTGGTCAGTACACAGTCCACCTGCTGGCTCTAGTGTGCAGCATATCCTGGGGTCTACATTGGTCTACTTGCTTACTCTAGGCAGCACCAAAGCCAGCGGTCAGGACAGGGGTCCATCTGTTTGTTTTATCAGCACCACAACCTGTGGTCACCATATCTGTTCACCTGCTGGCTCTAGGCAGCAACACAACCTGTAGTCAGTACATGGTATCACATTCTTGTTCTATCAGCACCACAACCTGTGCTCTATACACTGGTTCACCTGCTGGCTCTAGTCAGCACCACAACATGAGTTCACTACATGGGTCCACCTGCTGGTTCTTATCAGCACCATAACCTGTGGACTGTACATGGATCCACCTGCCAATTCTTGTCAGCACCACAAACTGTGGGCAGTACATGGTCCTCCTACTGGCTCTAGTTAGCACCACAACCTTTAATCAGTATATGGACCACCTGATGGCTTTAGTTAGCACCACACCCATGGTCAGTACACAGGACAGCTGCTGGCTCTAGTCAGCACCACAACCTGTGGTCTGTACACGGGTCCAACTGCTGTTTCTAGTCAGCACCACATTCTGTGGTCAGTACATGGGGCCACTTGCTGGACCTATCAACACCTGAGAATGGAACATGCTCCCTGTGCTGCATCTAGTCAGCACACAACCTGTGGTCAGTACACGTTCCACCTCAGTGCTCTGGACAGCATCACAAACTGTGGTCAGTACACGGATCTACCTGCTGGCTCTAGTCAGCACCCCAACATGTGGTCTCTGGGGTCCATCTATTGGTTCTAGTCCACACCATAAACTCTGCTCTCTACATGGGTCCACCTGCTGGTTCTAGTGGGCACCACAACCTGTGTTCAATACATGGTTCACCTACTGGTTCTAGTCAGCACCCTAACCTGTGGTCTGTACATAGTCTACCTGCTGGCTCTAGTCAGCACCACAAACTGTGGTTTGTACATGGGTCTACCTACTGGTTCTAGTCAGCACCACAACCTCTGGTCAGTACATGGTCCACTTACTAGCTCTAGACAGCACCACAACATTGGTCACTACAAGGGTCCACCTACTGACTAGTCAGCACAGCAACATGTGGTCTACACGGGTCCAACTACTGCTTCCAGTCAGCACCAGTGCTTCTGTACATTGGCCCACATGCTTGCTCTATTTAGCACAAGCTGTGCTCAATATATGGTACCCCTGTTGGTTCTACTCAGCACCACAACCTGTGATCTGAACACGGTACACCTGTTGTCTCAAGTCAAACTCAGAAACTGTGATCAGTACATGGATTCACCTGCTGGGTCTAAAAAGCACCACAACCTGTAGTCAGTAAACGGTTCACCTCCTGGCTCTGGTCAGCACCACAACCTGTGGTCTATATGGGTCCACCTGCTGGATCTAGGCAACGTGACAACCTGTAGTCAGTACACGGGTCCACTTTCTGGTACTATCAGCACCACAACCTGTGATTTGTACATAATATTCCTGCTGGTTCTAGTCAGCACCACAACCTGTGGTCTGTACATGGTACACTTGCTGGTTTTAGTCAGCACCACAATCTGTTGTCTGTACACAGTCCACCTGCTGGCTCTAGTCAGCACCAGAACCTGTGGTCACTAGATGTTCCACCTAATGGTTCTAGTCAAAACCAAAATCTGTGCTATGTACATGGGTCCACATGCTGGCTCTAGTCAGGACCACAACCTGTTGTCTGTACATGGGTCCACATGCTGGTTCTAGTCATCACCACAAACTGCTCTGTACATGGTCCACTTGCTGTCTCTAGTCAGCAACACAAACTGTGATCAGTACATGGTTCACCTACTGGTTTTAATCAGCACGAATCCTGTGCTCTGGACATGGGTCCAACTGCTGGCTCTAGTCATCACCACAACCTGTGCTCTGTACATGAGTTCATGGTTCCACAGGTCCACCTGCTGGTTCTAATCAAAACCACGACCATTGGCCACTACACGGGCACCTGCTGTCTCTAGTCTGACTCACAATATGTGGTCAGTACACGGATCTACCTGCTGGCTCTTTACAGCACCACAACCTGTGGCCTACACGGGTCCACCTTCTGGCACTAGCCAATACCACAGCCTGTGCTCTGTACTGGGGTTCCCCTGCTGGCTCTAGTCAGCACCAGAACCTGTGCTCAATAGAAGCATCTATCTTTTGGGTCTAGTAAGCACCACAGCCTGTGGTGTACATGGTCCACCTGCTGACTCTAGTCAGCACTACAACCTGGGGTCAGTACATGTTCCATCTAATGGTTCTAGTTAGCACCAAAATCTGTGCTCTGTGCACGGGTCCACATGCTGGCTCTAATCAGGATCACAACCTGTAACCTCTACACAGGTCCACTGGCTGGTTGTAGTCAGTACCACAGCTTGTAGTCTGTAAATCTCCACTTGCTGGCTCTAGTGAGCACAACAAACTGTGGTCTGTACACGGGCCCACCTGCTGTTTCTAGTGGGGACCACAAGCTGTGTTCAGTACACTGTCCACCTACTGGTTCCAGGTAGCACCATATTCTGTGGTCAGTACATGGGGGCACCTGCTGGCTCTATGAACAACACAAATTGTAGTGTGTGCATGGTCCACCTGCTGGCTCTAGTCAGCACCACAACCTTTGGTCTGTACATTGGTCCAGCTGCTGACTCTACTCAGCACCACAGCCTATGGTCAATACAAGGTCCACCTACTTGTTCTAGTCACCACCATAAAATGTGGTCAGGACTTTGGTCCAACTGTTTGCTCTAGTCAAAACTACAACCTGTTGGGTCTATACATGGTCCACCTGCTGGCTCTAGTCAGCACTCAAACCTGTGGACTACAGGGGTCCACCAGTGATTCTAGCCAACAAGACAACCCGTGGTCAGTACACGGGTCCACCTGCTGGTACTATCAGCACCACAACCTGTGCTCTGTACACGGATCCAATAGCTGGATCTAGTCAGCACCACAAACTGTGGTCTGTACATGGTCCACCTGCAGGCTCCAGTCAGCAGCACAACCTGTGGTCAGTACACAGGTCCACCTATTGGTTCTATTCAGCAGCACAGACTGTGGTCTGCACATGGGCCCTCCTGCTGATTCCAGTCAGCACCATAACCTGTGGTATACAGGGTTTCACCTGCTGGCTCTAGTCAACACCACCAACTGTGCTTAGTACACGTATCCACCTGCTGGTTCTATCAGCACCACAACCTGTGCTCTGTTCATGGGTCAACCCACTGGCTCTAGTCTGCTCCACAACCTATTGTCAGAATGTGGGTCCACCTGCTCTTTCTAGTCAGCAGCACAGACTGTTGTCAGTACATGGTCCACCTAATGGTTCTGGACAACACTGCACCCTGTGGTCAGTACAAGAGTCCACCTGCTGGCTCTAGGCAGCACAACAACCTTTGGGTTAATGGGTACAACTACTGGTTCTAGTCTACACCAAAATCTCTATTCTGTACATAGGTCCACCTCCTGGTTCTAGTCAGCACCACAATCCAAACTTTGTACATGGTACAACTAGCGGTTCTAGTCAGCACAAAAACCTATGGTCTGCATATGGTACACATGCAGGCTCTAGTCACTACCACAATGGGTGGTCTGTACATGGGTCCACCTGCAGGCTCTAGTCAGCATGACAAACTGCTCTGTACATGACCCACCTGCTTGCTCTAGTCAGCACCACGACCTGTGATCAGTAGATGTTCCACCTACTGGTTCTAATCAGAAACACAACTTGTGCTCTATACATGGGTCCACCTGTTCCCTCTACTCAGGATCATAACCTGTGCTCTGTAGATGGGTCCAACTGCTGGTTCTAATAAGCATCACAACCTGTGGTCTGTACATGACCCACCTGCTGTCTCAAGTCAGACTCACAACCTGTGGTCAGTACACGGATCCACCTGCTGGGTCTATCAGCACCACACCTGGTTGTCAGTGCACGGTCCAACTGGTGCTCGATTCAGCACAACTTGTGGTCTACACGGGTCCACCTGCTGTCTCTAGTCAACACCACAACCTCTGGTGAGTATCTGTGCCCACCTGCTAGTTCAATCAGCACCACAACTGGTGGTTATTGCATGAGCCCACATGCTGGTCCTAGTCAGCACCACAACCTGTGGTCTGTACACAGGTAAACCAGCTAGTTCTAGTAAACATCACAAACTCTGTTCTCTACATGGTTCCACCTGCTGGTTCTAGTGAGCACAACAACCTGTGCTCAGTACATTGTCCACCTGCTGGTTCTAGTCACCAGCACAACCTGTGGTCTGTACATGGTCCAGCTGCTGGTTCTAGTCAGCAGCACAACTTGTGGTCAGTACACAGTTCACCTACTTGTTCTAGTCAGCACCACATCCTGTGGTCAGTACACAGGGCCTACTGCTGTCCCTATCAGCACCACAACCTGTGGTCTGTACACTCTAGACCTGCTGGCTGAAGCCAGCACAACAACCTTTAGTATGTACACGTGTCCACCAGATGGTTCTAGTCAGCATGACAACCTGTGGCCAATACATGGTCCACCTGCTGGCTCTTTTTTTTTTTTTTAAAGATTT
>JAQZBX010085276.1:0-13146 GCA_029593785.1 Cabassous unicinctus
ATATGCAATGGCATAGAAACATATTCTCATACTACTTGAACATGCACAGTGGTCAAAAGTAATAATTGTGGAATGGATCCCAGGATTTAATGCCAAAAACACCCTGTACGGATAAATTTCAGGCTTCTAACTTCACTGAATCCAATACTGAACGTGCTTCTTTATATTCCTCAGCTTCTTCCAAGTCTTTTTCACTTTCCTAATATGAAATATAATAAAAATTAGGTTTATTCCTCTCAAATTTCAGTACTTTATTTACTCAGAATTTCAAACTACCAATGTAAATAGCTCAAAAATTAAAATAAAAAAGATCCCATGCCTTATCTCAATATACTATAATTCTACATGTTTCCTACATTTCTGTTCCTTCTTCATAGGGAAGGGAAAAATAGCTTAGGTTTTGTTTCTTAAATACAGTAAATTCTCATATAACAATTGAGTAACACAGTCATTCTAAAGCAGTCAGCATTAAATAATTAAGTACCTCAGAGAAATAAAAACACATGATTTTCATTTTGTCAATGCAATATCACCATATAAAAGGGATTATTATTAATAATGAATTAAAAGTAAAAAATGACTATTTACTAACATGTTGTATATTTTATAACATTAAGGCCAAAATAATCTTCTTCCAACTACTACTCTCAATGTTAAAGAAGGCTACTATGTCACACCAGAGCTGAAACAATACTAACCATCTTTGGTTTACTGATATTTAAAGATTGAGTTTTTCCATGATACTGATACAAGGAAACTAAATAAACTGTAATGGTAAAAAAAAGTTATTGTGCTTAGCAAATTTTGTTCGATTTTTAAATAAAGCTATGGTCAGCAAATTATGTCAGGGCAATAAAAGACAGATCTATATAAATAGTTACAGAGCAGAGGGAATGAAGTGTAAGAGAGAGGTTGTGTGTGTATGTTTAATAGGAAAATTTAAAGTAAAAGGACTGAGAATTTGCTTAACTCAGACTATATAGGCAGGAATTTCTTAAACCACTACATTACACCTAAATATATCTTTGTTCTCTTATCAGTAAAATGTAAGCTCTTCGAGGGTAGAGATATTGTTGAATTCATCTTCACATGCAAATATATTATCACCAAAAACAATACTATTCTTTTCAAGCATTTTCTATTACTTTCTCAGTTACTAAATGCATGAGGGCATAAAAGCATTTAAACTGGCAAGAAATACAAATGGTGCTTTGTCTTAAGTAATATTTTAACAGTAATTATTTGGTGCTTTATCTATCTTTAATTTTAAAACCATAGCTACTTTTTTGGTTGTCAAGGAGAATTATTTGCCTTTAAAAGGAGTCTATAGATAAAAATAGAGTTCTCTGTCAAAATTACTGTAAAATGTGAACATTTCTTTCTCTCTTTCTACAGACTGAACACTAATGTTATCTTGGTGAGAAACCAAATTTCATTTCTTTCTAAGAATACATAAGATTATGTGGAAAAAGCCACATTATTTTTGTTATATAGGGGACAGCTATGAAAAAGGAAGATAGGTATGTAGCTAATAATTGCTAATAGCTCCAAAAATAGAAGCATAAAATAAGATTAGTAAAGGAAATATTAGGAATCATCAAATTATCAAACAGCAATTATCAATTACCTCATATGTATGGTACTATGCTTTTGTATCTAACTATTAAGAAATAAGATGTCTTTTAATTATTCTTAGAATCATTTACAAAATGATTGTGTCACTGTCACAAAACATTTATACAAACAGGTATGATATTAGTACTTTATAACCCAGCTCCTAGTTAATATGAGGGGAGTGTCTATGTAACAGTTTTTGTTTTTTTTTCTTCCCTCAAATTGATTTAGGTTTGAATATGAAAAAAATCTAGGTTCTTTTTAGAAGGACCCAAATTCATTTGAAACATTTGAATCTTTTAAAAATTTAGTCTACTCACTCTTAATGTGTCAAAAAAAGATCTCTATGTATAAAAGCCAAATAATTCAAGATACTGCTGGCCAATATTATAAATATCTACACCGTGATAATTAAAATACATTTAAATTTAAATAAATAGAATGAATATATTAGAAAACAGTACTTTTATTGGCAGCATAACTCAAAATATGATTTAAACTCCATTATTTATTTTAAAATATATTGGTATACAGGGTAACTGAATAAAAAATGTCACAACTAATTTTTCTCAGTGTTAAACACTTAAAATTTTGGCCTTCCATGTATTAAACTCAAAAAATTTAAAAGGTAAGCAAGAAATCTTTACTTACTAATAACTGCAGAAGATCAGTATATGCAGCTTCCAACCTGCGCTGGCAATCTGGGATCATCATCCGGGACTCTTGTAGGATCTCTGCCTGTAACAGGAATAGAATGTGAGACATGCAGAGATAGCAGAACCTAATGTGGCTTTAGCTCACACCTCTGTATCTAAAATGATTTAGAGGAATCAGTGAAAAAAAAAAAATCACAGTTAAAATATTGATGCTAAGTGGTTCAACATTTTGATTTAAATTGTGTGTATTAGAGGTTAGAAAGATAGACTATCATGCTGTAAAATCTAAAATACAAGTTTAAGAATTAAACCTTTTTGGTGATCACCTTTTCATGTTAAGTGGAAATTAACTGGAAAAGCTTTCCATAGAGTATTTATTTTAAAGGGCTATTTAAAATAAACTATGGCCCCTGCTGTCACAGAGCACCTTTATCCAAAATGGGATCAGCTGGTTATATAAGTATCTCCTGCATCCTTTGAGTAATAAAAAAAAAAAAAAGTGTTCAGATAATATCACATGGAGATAATTACTGCATGAAAAAAGTTATTGAATTATTGATCACATTGTGTGCACACTGCAGGAGGTACTCACTGAAAGATAGAAGCAAAGAAAAATGAAAAGCAAAGACCAGCAGGTTCATATTTTTGATGCTTATCATGCATAAAAAGTTATTACTTATCCTTGTGCTTCATTTTAGGAGAGAGATTATTCTCCCCATGCAGTATAAGCCAAATTACTAACCTGGCACCCGTCTGAATCTGAACATTCTGCCTATTCCTCTGGAAGACAGATACTACAGAATTAAACTCAGGAATATTTATCCTGGAGGATATTTATGGACTTAAAACCCATCATTCAAAACTGAACTATAACATATCAAATCATAAAAGAAGGAAAAAATGAAATCAATGAATGGGATACCCAATCAAAAAGAGGATAAATAAGTTAGTGTCAGATACTGGACTTCATATAAGTCTTTTACTTAAGGTGGTAGGAAGCTTTATTTCCTTAAACCATTCTCAGAAAGAGACACCAGAGAAAGAGATCATTTAAACATGTATTTAAAAAAAAATAATGTTTGATCAAATATCTTGGTCAAATGGGTACAAACTCTGAACTTTTGCTAAGAAGTTTTATTACCTACCTAATATAAAATAAAAAAAAAAATAAAAGGCATAATTTAATGGTAACCACACTGAATTATAATAGAAACGTCTCCCCTTCTCCAAAAGTTTTGTCATAGCTCATATTGCAAACAAAAATCACAATTATAATATACAAGGATGCTCTCTTATCCACATCTATTTTCTCAGGTGAAAGTGTAGCATTGAACTTATAACTCTTTTACTAATGAGGCACAGGTTGAAAATTTCAAACAGAGGATCATGACTTCATTTCACAGCTTATCATACTCTGCCTAGATATTTAACCAAAGCCATTAAATTATTTTCTGCATCTGGTTAGTCTGAATACATACATGTGAAAAAATCAGTGACAGGAATATTTCATATTACCAAGTGATTCACATTCCCTCCGCGATGGAATTCTCTTTAGAATAACTTACAGGAATTAAACAAGATGAAATGAATATAAAGAATTAGGTCAAAGATACTATAAGCCAAAATGTTTAATTTTAAATATTTTTTGGAAAGCTTTATTTTGTTGTTACTAAAGTTAAACTATGCTGTCCAAAATAACTACTATCCAGTATTACAGAACAAGAATCTTCAATTAGTTTATTAAAACAGGTCCCCAACTTAAGGAGGGCCAAAGCAGGGCCCAATTCATTCAATAAACTTACTATATGACAGCAAGCAATAGGTATAGGGGATACAGAAATGAAAAAGAGAAGGTGCCTTTTCTTCAGTCCACTGTAGGAGCATAAACATGAGGATATATATTTGACATTGCTTGAGGTAGATGATGCCATAGGGAGCAAAAGGCATACAGTGATAACTATGATTTAGAATCCATAAACCACACCTCCATCAAGGCCATAAATCATATACTATGCCTTGTCACAATGAATTACAGCTGTCAGGAATAATTTCAAAAGATAGCATATGAAGGTGTGATTATGCAGGAAAAAAAACCCTAAAAATACTTTAACTTAACCAAATGAGTATTATCTTTCAAAGTGTTTCCCTTGGGAAATAGTTATTCAAATGCATGGTGCCTCTGCTTAAAATATCTGAATGAACTGCCAGTTTATTCTAATGTTGACTATAATAAGACTAGGGTTAAGGCAGGATCTTGGCACAGACTGGAAATTACAAGGAAGGCTAGGGGAACACAAAAGGATGCTAGTCCAATTGATGATTAATTGTTTTTAAGACAAATTATGATATTTTTGGTAGTTAGTCAGGTAAAATGGAAGTTGGGGAGACATAGCAAGGCCAAATATTAACAATGAAGAAACTGCTGAACCTTAAATATGATCAATTTTCTTTGTAGTCAAACACATACATTTGAAAGGAGAAGCCCTAATTGGCCCAGACTATTCACCTGGGGCTGGCTACATCTATAGCTGTAACAATCTAATATTGGATACTGGCTGCATGTGTGACCAGTGGCAACAACAGTATTCGTTTGCTAGCTTGAGATCTAAAGTAATCCAGAGATTACTGGAACAATGGTCAAGCCTTTCTTTTTACATAGTGGTGGAATGTCAATATGCTACACATGTCAAAAGATGCACTTGACTTGTGCTTGTGGTGACTACTGAATGGTTAAGTTTGTACAAAGCATCCCATGATTCAAAAATAATCTGGGCCTTTAAGCCCTAACATATAAATAATTACTTTAAATGTAAATGGTCTAAGCACACCAGTCAAAAGACAAGAGATTCATAGAGTGGATTACAAAACATGACCCAACTTTATGCTGTCTATAAGAAACTCACATTAAACATAATGACATAGGTAGACTGAAAGTAAAAGGATGGAAAAAGATATAATATGCAAGCATTACTTTTTTCAAAGAGTGGTTGTATTAATATTGGATAAAGTAGACTTCAAAGCCAAAAAAAAATTAGGGACAAAGAGGGACAATACATAATGATAAAACATTAACTCATAACACATAGCAATGCTAAATGTATATGGTAAACAACAGAATTTCAAAATAATATGAAACAAAAACTCAAAGAGCTGAATGGAGAAATAAATCCACAAATATAGTTGGGGACTTTAACACCCCACTCTTAGTAACTGATGTAAGTATTAGATAGAAAATCAGCAAAGATACAAAAAAACCCCACCACCATGAACCAAAAATTTAGTTGATAATTATAGAACACTCTACCCAACAACAGGAAAATACACATACTTTTCAAGTGCCCACTGAATATTCACTAAGATAGACCATATCCTGGCCCAAAAAATAACAACAAAGAACAAAGTCCTCAATAAATTTAAAAGAACTGAAATTATAAATGGTATGTTCTCTGACGATAATGGAGCCAAGTCAGAAATCAGTAACAAACACAGCAAGGAAATCTTCAAATATTTGGAAATTAAACAACGTACTTCTAAATAATTCATGGGTCAATGAGGATATCCCAAAGGGAAAAAAGAAATACATAAAACTATATGAAAATGAAAATTTAATATCAAATTTTATGGGATGCAGGTAAAGCAGTGCTAAGGAAGAAATTCAGAGCACCAAATGCTTACATAAGAAAAGGGAGCAGATGAGGATGGCATTTAATTCAGAAGAAGAGAAAAATCCAGGGAGAAGTATAGAGGACCCACAAAATATAACACTTGGCATCCCTGATATTTTCTATGAGAAGCACAGCATATGTTAAGAAACAATTATGAACCTTAAAGTTGTAGGCAATAAGGAATACAGTAGTGCTTCTGGCAATGCAACTCCCATTGTATATATAAAAACCATGAATAGTGATAGCATAGCTAAACTGAGGAAAAGAAATTGAGAAAGGCATGTAGGCTGGGCTAAGCACAAGTTCTTAGGAGACACTGAAACAAAATTGCAATTGATAACTGTATATACTATAGGTTGACTAATTTTCTGTAATTAGAGACACAGGATGGTATTTTTGAATAAGTACTAGGTTGACTATGAATCTAAGAATTCATGCTTATGAATCATAACCACTGTGATAAAAGAGAGATTTTAACACAACTGAATGTAGAAAGGACTTTTGAACATTTTTTCCCCCTTTATGTCTGTACATATAATGATATAACCAGCATGTGGCTAATATTTTTAAATAACTATTAAGAAAACAATGTTCAGGGAAGCGGATGTGGCTCAAGTGGTTGGGCTCCCGTTTACCATATGGGAGGCCTTGGGTTCCATTCCTGGGGCCTCCTGGTGAAGGCAAGCTGGCCCACACAGTGCAGTGAGCTGACAGCTCGCACGGCGCGGTGAGCTGACGCAGCAAGAAGACACAACAAAGGGAGACAAGCAGACACAGAAAAACGCACAGCAAATGGACACAGCGAGCACAAGCAGAAAGTGGGGGGGATAAATAAATAAAATAAATCTTTAAAAAAAAAAAGAAAACAAGGTTCAATATAATGAGTTAATCTCAACCCATAAAACAGTTATATTATTGAAAGATGATCAATATACAAATATAAATAAATAGAACAGGTTCTATGATACTCTGAGACACTGTATACTTTTATTTAGAAAGGTAACACATTTATTCCTCCTAGTTTAACAAAGCATTATTTTTTCATACATTACTGGTGATGAAAAGGAGAGAGGAAAGGAAAAATTAAATAAGGTTGCTAGCTATGCAACTAGAAAATAAGCTTACGGGGTCCCAGAAAGATCTGGATGAAATAAAGTTTTATATTATATTATAATGTTTCCCACCAGGTGTGGGAAACAATAGAAAACAATAAATTGAAGAAGTACAGAAGTGAAAATATTTATTGAAGTATATATATTAAATAAAAGCATCAACATTTTAAAAATCAGATACATTCCATATGTTTAGCTTTTATGAAGAACAGTTCAGAAAGGTCAGATTATATGTACACATCTGTTTACAAATCCTCCCCCCAATTTATTAATATCTGACACACACATGTTCTTTACGTATTGAGTATACCATACAAAAGGTAAGGCAAGCTCTCCTTGAAGCTCAAGAAAATAAGGTTCTCTTCCTGTATAGCCAGAGAAAGAATATGTTTCAGGTGCTACTGCATTCGTTTTGCACTGCAGAAAGCAACTACTTACAGAAAAGTCCACTTAAACGTGATTCATTTTGCTGAATTGAGTCTGGGTTAAATATGCATTATTACCATTTGTAACATAGTTTACATGGTGAAAACCACTGTGAATTCATAAAAGCAGATTTAAAAAGTAAGTTTTTGAGATATAGTCTATATAAACCGGTTCATACACTTTTTCTAGTGTCTTCTGGATTTTATTCTAAGCGCACAGGATATTGGATTTTAAGTAGAGAAGCAAGTGATCTGATATTTTAAAGAGACCAATCTGGCTGTTGTGTTGGGAAAGGAATGGAGGATGGCAAGACTCAAGCATCAAGAAAGGGTCCACTGAGTTTTGGCTTGGGTATCTGGATGGGTGGAGGTAGAGTTTACTGTGATAGGGAAAATGAGAACAGCTTTTTTTGTTTTTTTTTGGGGGGGTAGGTTAGAGTTTTATTTTGGACACCAGAGGATATGTCAAGTAAGCAATTAGTTGAATATATGTATCTGGGGAGGTCAGGCCTAGACATGTAAATCTGGAAATCAGTGACCCTAGAATGAATGTCAAGTAAGTAGGAACTCCTTTTTTTTTTTTTTTCATGCCATGCCTACATGCCTGGCATTCAACTGGCATTCATTTAAAAAATACCCGTTAAACTAGTGAATGAATGGGCATAAGGATGGGATTTAAAGTTAAAGAATTTAAAGATGTATAAGATTACTTAGAGAGAAACTGTAGATAGAACTCTTAAAAGTAAAAATAAATAAATAATAAATAAATAAATAAATAGTAAGTTTTGGCAAAGGAGACTGAGAAAGAATGGCAGCTAAATAGGAGAAAAATCCAGAGGCTTTTCTGTCAGGAAGCCATTAGAAGGGTGTGCTTCAAGGTGTGAGCAGTTACGAGTGTCTGATGCTGTTGAGGCTACATAAGCTGAGGACTAACAAGTGATGACCTATTTGCACTCCAGTATTCATAGTGGCATTATTCACAATTGCTAAAAGATGGAAGCAAAAACGAATGGATAAACAAACTGTGGTGTGTGTATACACATACACAGACACAACAGTGGAGTATTCAGTTGTGAAAAGGAATGAAGTTCTGATCCATGCAACAACTTGGATGAACCTTGAAGACACCATGTTGAGTGAAACAGATCAGACACAAAAAGACAAATATTGTATGATCTCACTGATATTAAATAATTAGAATAAAGAAACTCATAAGAGAATCTAGAACACAGGTTATCAGGAGACAGGATGGGAACATGGAATGGGAAGTTAAGGCTTGAATTGTACAGGGTTCCTATTTGGAACAATAGAAATGCTTTGGTTGGTAATGGATGGTGGTGACGGTGGCATAACATTGTGAATGTAACAACTAACAGCACTAAAATATACATCTGAATGTGTTAAAAAGGGGAAATGTTAGGTTATATATAATAGAAAATATTTTTTAAAAATCAATAGAACTGTACAACACAGTGAACTCTAAGTTAAACCATGGATTAGTTATTAGTACAATTTATAAAAATGCACATTCATCAATTGTAGCAGATGTGCCACACCTGTGTAGATGTTAATAAAAGGGTGGTATATCGGAATCTTGTATTTTATGTATGATTTTTCTGTAAATCCACAATTTCTCTAATTAAAAAAAATAAAAAGTGATGATCAATGTAGGGTTCACTGAGGACAATAACAAGGGCTAGGACACATAATCCAACTCTAAACAGGAAGTAAGGTAGTATGAGTTCACATGCAGGTAGGATGGTAGATTTTGTGGTTAGAATATGAAGAAGTACCCCTGATAGCCTCTAATTCTCAAGGAATTATGAAGCAGGAGTATCAATCAAGAGTGAATATTCAATAAATGATGGGAATAAATAGAGTATTCTGGGAACACAAAGGAGGTGTACCTAATTCAGTGTTGGGGGTGGAGTGAAGAGGAGGCATAAAGGATGAAAAGGAATTAATAAGGAGAGGGTAGGTGGGAGGAGTAGGAAGAACATCCCGGATGTGCAGAATCTCAGAGATAAAGGAGAAATGGCATGTTCAGGGAATTAAAAAGACAGAAACCTAAGAGATCTATATAGGGACTGCCAAGAGATGGGGTTAGAACGATAAGAAGGTGCCCAAATTACTAAAATTGGTCCTGAGGACAACAAGAAGATGCCACTGAAAAGTGTAATATAAATTTTATTTCTTCACGTAAGTTTGGGGAAAATATTTGTGAACTGAAATATATAAATATACTTCAATATAAGATTAGACCATTTATCTAACACTTAAAATTGGAGAGGCCGTATAGCTTAATGGTTAAGAGTATGGACTCTAGAGGGTGGATGTGGTTCAAGCAGTTGGGCGCCTGCCTACCCAATGGGAGGTCCCAGGTTCGGTTCTCGGTGCCTCCTAAAAGAAGACAAGCAAGACAGTGAGCTGATGCAATGGGCTGGCACAGTGAGCTGATGCAACAAGATGATGCAATGAAGAATAACCATGAAGAAACACAACGAGAGATACAACAAATGGGAGCAGAGGTGGCTCAAGCCATTGGGCGCCTCCTTCCCACATGGGAAGTCCCAGGTTCAGTTCCTGGTGCCTCTTAAAGAAAAGCACACAATGAACAGACACAGAGCAGACAGTGAGCGCACAACAATGAGGGGAGGTGGGGAGGAAGGATAAAACAAACAAAAAAAGGTATAGGCTCTGGAGCTAGAACATCTGTGTTCAAATTGCACCTATGCCACTTAGCTGTTTTGTGACCCTGGGCAAGTTATTTAACTTTTTTTTCAGTGTCTTCATCTTTAAAAGGAAAGTTTAATAGTGAAAAAGGAAATAATAGTACCATCTCAGAAGGCTGTTATAAAAACTACTTTAGTTAATATGCTACTCTGTAAATGTTAACTATTATTATTTAAGATATAATTTTACCTGTTTTTTAATGGCATAATTTTCACCATCTTCAGCTCTCATTTTTTCAACTTTTTCTTCTTGTTGCTTAGCTTCTTTTTCATACATCACTTTTTCTTTGATCAATCTATAAGTAAACCAAAAATGTTTCAGAGAATTAACCTTCTTTTAGTGACTAAAATTACAAGAAACCATGTAAATATACAACATACTTAACATTGCAAAGTAGATATACTGGGGGGGGGGTGTAGTTTTAACCATAGATATAAGTATGATCCTCATTCCCTTAATACAGGTGTTCTTCACCTTTTTTGTTCCATGGGACCCCTTTGCCAGTCAGGTGGAAACCACAGACCCCTTACTAAGTCCACACTATACTGTGTATTATTTAATAAATATATCACACCTGTACCAACATGTCTCCAAAAGAATAGTGTTTTTTGAATTTCAATTCAAGCCCATGGACCCATTGTTAAGAACCCCCGCCTTAATACTTATAATGACCTAAAGCATGTATAATCTTAAGCATGAAATTGTTAATTTTTAAACACCTGTTCTATTGTAACAATTACATTTATAAGGTGAAAACAATACTCAAAATTATTAGGCACTAATATTTTTCTTGCTTTTAAAATTGATATAAATCTTTCCAAAACTTTAAACATGTACTTGAAACAACATAATGGTAAAAGCTCAACTTGGGGCAGGGAGGAATCAGTATACTAGATGCCAAATCCAAAACAAAGATTATTTTCAACAAAAGATTTATTATTTATTGTGCACTTAATTTTTTAAATTTTTTTATTTTTTAAAGATTTATTTATTTATTTATTTATCCCCCCCTTGCTGCTTGTGTTTGCTGTGTCCATTTGCTGTGTGTTTTTTCTGTGTCTGCTTATCTCCCCCTTGCTGCGAGGTCTTGCTGCATCAGCCCACCGCGCCGCGTGGGTCGGCCTGCCCTCACAAGGAGGCCCCGGGAAGCGAACCCGGGGCCTCCCATATGGTAAACGGGGGCTCTATCGGTTGAGCCACGCCCGCTTCCCCATGTGCACTTAATTTTATACCAGAACTTCTTTGTGCTAGGAACTGAGATTGATAATTTAGACACGATTCTCTCACAGACTAGTAAACAGACACATAAATGAATATTTATTTACTAAAGCCAGAAAAGGTGTTGATATACAGTAGATCAGGAAGATTTTTAATAACAAGGAATAGAACAATACAGAGTTCTACTGACTATCCTTTGGATAACCAAAAATTCAATTAACCATGATAACGCAATCTTCCTTAGTTCTGGTTAATCAAACTTTTATTATGAAAGAAAAGTGTAGTCCAAGAAAACATTAAGATTATCTAAAGAACAGAAACAAATGCTTTTATTGTTAATATATATGAAAAGGAGCTTTCTTCATCAAAAATTCCAGACCCATGCTCCAAGGATAAAACCAAAACAAAGAAACACACAAACAAAAAAACCCCCAAAACAGTATCTGAGTGTGGATTTTGTCCAATTATTTGCAATGAACATTTGTTAGGTGAATTACTATGCTTTGATTTCCATATTCTAATAGAACTTAATATTAAGTTCACAAATCTAAAAAAAAAAAAAAAGTCTTTTGTCATAGTACCTGGAAGAATTTTAAGTTAGATTTTAAGCCTGGATTGAAATCGCCACATAAACTACATACTAAATACTAACACACTAAGTTGTTCCAGTTTGGAACTTTGAGGTGTGCTAGCAAGGCTCATCTTGTCCTTTATGAGCTTGTATTATTTATGAAGATGGAAGAAAATACAACAAAATGTTAACAATATATATAGTAGAATATTATGTGATCTTTATATACTCATCCTGAAAAATCTCCAAATTAAGAAAACAAAGCAGAAAATAGGGCACAAATTTTATGCTGCCGTATACATTAAAAAAATAACAAAGAATATTTAAAAAAAATAAATAAATAAAAAAGGATACCTAAGAAAATAATATTTATGGTCACCTGAGGAGGAAAACCCTAATGGTATGGGGGAGGGGATGTCAGTTGGGAAATATATAGGGAGGCTTTTGGTTTATGTCTTTCAATAAAGTTTGAGGGTTTTCCTCCTCTCATGTGTAAGTATTATTTTTATAAAAAAGATAGATGCTACCTCTGATTCTGTTTGGACATAAAATAATAATAATGTGTATTAACATTTATAGAATATTTCTAATAAGTAAAGATACATGGGAGTTAAGTATAATTACTCAATTAATCTAACAGGCAAAGCTATGACCTCATATCCAAGGAAATCAGTTAAGCAAGCAGGGAGACTAAAGTAGAATGAGGCAACATTATGTTACATTCAATTAATAATTATCAATAAAGAGAATAAAAATGGATAAATGAGAAAAAAAAGATGCTAATTGTTTATCTCTGAGTGGCACAATTTTGTATTATTTTGAAGTTTGCTAATTAGTCCTTTGTATTTTCTAAATTTTCTGGAATAAAGCAAGCTTCAATTAGAAAGACACCAAGGGAAGCGGATGTGGCTCAAGTGATTGAGCTCCTGCCTACCACATGGGAGGTCTGTGGTTTGGTTCCTAGTGCCTCCTAAAGAAGACAGTGAGCTGGTGTGATGGGCAAGTGTGGCAAGCTGACACAACAATATGATGCAACAAGAGACACAAGAAGAAAAACATAATGAGAGATACAACAAAAGCAGGGAATGGAGGTGGCTCAAGCAATTAGGTGCCTCCCTCCCACATCGGAGGTCCCCGGTTCAGTTCTTGGTG
>JAQZBX010085277.1:0-13145 GCA_029593785.1 Cabassous unicinctus
TGTGCCCATTTGCTGGGCAATTCTCTGTGTCTGTTTCCTGCCCTCTCTTCTCATCCTTCTCCTATCTTCACCAGGATTCAATCCTGGGAAACTCCGAAGTTGGAGAGAGGCGTCCTACCGCCTGCGCCCTTAGTTCCTGGTTTTTCGGCATGTCTGGTCTTGGCTCTCCCTTGTGTCACTCTCCTGTTATGTCATCATCTTGCTGCGTGGCTTGGCAGGGCCTGATGGCACACCCACACACGGGGCCTGGCAGCCGGCGCGCCTTCTATATTTTTCTTTATTTTTACCGGGAGGTCCACGGGATCCAACCCAGGTCCCTCCACATGGGAGACGGATACCCAACCTTTTGAGCCACATCTGCCCCGGTTCTTTCATTTTTGGCAGCCAAACTCTTTTGGTGGCAAAAGCCTGGTCTGTTCTTATACTCTTTATTTATCTACTCAGTGTAAATACATACATATGTTGCAGAAATCAAAACTGATGGGTTTGATTATGGGGTGCTGGGTTTGCAGAGTGTTACGTAACATGCAGTATGTGCATCACATATCCTTTCTCACATCCAAAACATTCTCAAGTTTGGCCCCTAGGGTTCCAGTTAAGGGGTTGAGACCTTAGGGTTTATAATGCTTTAGCATATCCACTCAGGACGGGTGAGCTCCCAGCCAGGAAGCAGGTGGCTTGCTTTTAACCAGTCAGGAGTTGGCGCCTGGAATTCCATCACCAGGAGCTTCATTCTTTGCTTGTCTTCTTTGAGAGGTGGATGAAACCAGAAGTCACCTGTACCTGTGTGTGGATCAGGCCTTTTAGATTTTCCCTCAGTGGTGAAGGCACCTCGAGAGCACGGGATACTTGTAGAGGGCCACCAAGTGCTAACGGAAGGGCACAGTCAGGCCCTGGGTGGGGCCGGCAGCCCTGGGGAGAGATGTAAAGCCGGAGCAGAGCCAGGCCAGGCTGAAGGCCCGCGGCGGCCCGCGCTGGCCTTGCGCACCGCTCACCACTCTTCAGGGCACCCGGGGCGTCTGGACTCGGATGTCCGAGCTCCCCAGGAGGGCGCGATCACCGACCTGCAGGGGCCAGGTGGTGGCAAGGGTGCGGCCGGCCCGGAGGCCGCGCCACCCAGGGTGGGACGAACTACTGTTTTCTAATGGCGCTGGCCTTGGCGGGCGTGGGGAGGCCCGGGGCGTCTGAAGCGGGCTCTCTCCCGCTTCTAGAGGCTGCCGGTTATTTAGAAAAGAAGAGCTGCCGAAAGCGTTACAGACTTAAAGGTGTGCGTGGACCATGCGGGCTTTCCACTCCGGCGGGGCGTCTCTGATCTCGGGGCTTATCTGGGGGCGGCGTCGGCCGCAGCCTGCGGGCCTGGCGGGGCGCGGGGCGCTCACTCCTCCTGGCGGCGGCGGCGGGAACCGCAGGCGCGCGGACCCCGAGCCCCGCCCGCCCCAGCCCGGCTCCCGCGGCAGCCCAGCCAGCAAAGGGTTAAGCTGTCGGCGGCGCGATGTTAAACAGGTGTCAAAGGCGCCCCATATATCTGCAGATTGAAATCAAATTCTTTGCCGTATAAAAAGATAAATTACCCAGGCGCTGCCGCGCGTCCCACTCATCACGCCAGCGCCAGACGGCAAGCAATTTTTTTTTTTAATGTGCTAACGACCTAATCAAGCAATCAAGTCGGAGAAGATTGCAGAGTGACCCGGGCAGCCATCTGCCGGCGAGCCCTGCATTCATTTCCCGCGCCCCCGCGCGGGGCGGGGCCCGGGGGAGGGAGCTGCCGGGGGGAAGTGGGGGAAAATCCTAAACAAATTAACACCCAATTTTCCCCGTCTAATTAGTTAAATGAGAAGTGTTTGGGGTCCCCCGGGGAGGGGGAGCGGCTCGCGGCGCGGCGAGCGCTGCCTCCCCAGTATTAATTAGTGCGGGTCAATGCTGCGGCTCCCGGGAGAGCAGCCGCTTTAATTTCCCGTGATATTTCAGTGCCTGAGGCCCATCGATTCAAACTGAAATTAACTTATTTTTCAATCAGCCCAGGGCTGCCCCTGGGGGTGACTCTTCTTTTGCCGCCTCCTGAATAGAGCCGGAGCAATTTTTCATCAAAAGCTGCTACCTCTGCCGCCGAGGGCGGGGGAGGGGGCCGCGCGAGGGAATGGAAATCGCGGAGGAAATTAATAGGTTTTTCCGAGTCCTCCACTTCCCTCCCCGGCGCCTCGGGTCTCCCGCTGCCCGCGGGGTCAGGGTCCCCAGGGGCGGCGAGGAAGCGGGAGGGGCCCGACCGCGCCTGGGGGCCTGGCAGCTCAGCAGGGTCCCGCGGGCCGCTCGCCTCCTAGGGGACAACGCAGGGGAAGCTCCCGGCTCTGTCAGCAGCTGCAAGTCTGTTCTGGGAAACCAAGATTCCTCCCCCACCCCCCATTCCTCCAATATGGCCGGGATCCTGGGGTCTCCTCCAAAGGCAGGGCTGGAGTGCTGAAGACACCCCCAGCGTGCCCCATTCTCGTTCAGACTGCACCAGTCAGCTTCATGGCCAGAGAAGCATTCCTTAGAGTGTCCCCTCCCCACTCCCCTTGGACCCCACCTCCATTTGCTGCTCATCCCTGGGAGGTTGGTCTGTATTCCCTGATGAGGAATAGCTGCTCAGCTCCCCCTAGTATCACCCAGAATTGAGGCCAAACTGGAAAACAATGGCGAGGGCGGGGTGGCATGGCAGGGCTTAGCCAGGGCAGGCAGAGAAGGGAGTGTCCCTGCCCTGCTCTGGGGCAGGTGTGGCTCTCCAGGCTTCCAGGGACCTGGATGAAATCCCCCATGACCATCCACCTCCTTTTGCTGGGAGTCGGCACTCACCTTGCAGCTTTCTCTGACTGCTCTGTCCTTGGGTTCAGCAGGAGAGGGTGCCTTGGACTCCCCTGCAAATCAGGAAAGAGATTCTGTGTGTCCACTGGAGGTGTGACCACCTGCCAGGGAGCTCAGGGGGTTGGGCCTCTCGGCTGCAAACAGAGAACCACACCTGGGTACTGCCCACTTGCAAGACCCTGTCAGGAGGCGTGTCCCTCCAGTCCTCCTAGAACTGCTGTGATAAGGATCACTTCCACAGGACCTGAGGTCCTCTTCTGAACATCCCTGAGCCTGGAGGGATGCGGGTAGGTGAGCTTAGGTAAGGACTGCTGGAGAAACCCACAGTCAGAGGCTGGAAGGTGAGGGCTCCTGGTCACCTGAGGGGCGGGGACCTTCACTCCAGGCAGACATGGGATGAGGCCTTTCAGAGCACGCCCCCAACCTGTTCCTCTGCTTGCAGGTCTGGTTCCAGAACCGCAGAGCCAAGTGGAGGAAGCGGGAGAAGTGCTGGGGCCGGAGCAGCGTCATGGCAGAGTACGGGCTGTATGGGGCCATGGTGCGGCACTCCATCCCCCTCCCGGAGTCCATTCTCAAGTCCGCCAAGGATGGCATCATGGACTCCTGTGCCCCGTGGCTACTGGGTAAGAGCCCGCACCCTCCTCGGGGCCCTGCCCCTGTGGTGAGGAGAGCGGGCTCCCTGGGGGAGAGGACGGAGTCCTGGAGCTGGGGGATCTGGACCACACAGAAGGAGAAAGGCCTCCCAGGCCACCCGGGGACTCAGAGGGCAGGGGGGGCCCGGGGCTTGGTGTCTGTCCCTTGCACCGACCTATGGGGTGCATGGCTCTCTCATCCTGGATGGAAGGTCCCTGACTATGGGTTCTGTCCTGTGAGGATGACGAGGCTGTTACCCTCGGGTTTGTACACCCCTGCTCTTCTCTGCCAGAGGTGCGCTTATGGTGACTGAAATGTTCCCCTCCCCTTGGGGCCTAAGGGAATCCCTCGGTCTCTCTGGCCACCATACTGACTTTGCACAAAGACTTCTTCCCTCCCAAGCCTTTCCACCTGCCATCTCCCCCCACCTGCCATCTGGGCTGGCACCTGATAGCAGCACCAGCTTATACTGGGGTTCTAAGATTGGCGGTCCCAGGAGGGAGGGATGGGGGAAGGCAAGTGCTGTGCCCTGGAAGGGGCAGGACAGGCCACTGGGAGCCAGGTGCTCAGGGACCGGGCCAGGAGAAGCCCCCCAGCAGCCCCGGGGACGCGCGTGACTGTGGTGTGTGTAAGGCTTTCTGCTCTTCCTTAATTCTGGCCTCTCTCTATCTTTGCCGTTTTCAGTTCAAGATGGCTTTCCCAGGCGCTTTTCTAAACCCGAATACCAACAATTCTTTTTAGGGATGCACAAAAAGTCGCTGGAGGCAGCAGCCGAGTCCGGGAGGAAGCCCGAGGTGGAGCGCCAGGCCCTGCCCAAGCTCGACAAGGTGGAGCAGGAGGAGCGGGGCGCCGACCCTCAGGCGGCCATGTCCCAAGAGGAACTGAGGGAGAACAGCATCGCGGCGCTCCGAGCCAAAGCTCAGGAGCACAGCACCAAAGTACTGGGGACTGTGTCTGGGCCCGACAGCCTGGCCCGGAGTGCCGAGAAGCCAGAGGAGGAGGAGGCCATGGAGGAAGACAGGCCAACAGAGAAGCTGAGTCCACTGCAGCTCGAGGACGTGGCTTAGGTCACTGGAGCCCCAGGACTCTGCCCTTCTCGGGGCTGTGGTGCCAGGAGATGCTCTCCAAGGCAGGGCCCAGGCCTGCCGTCTGCCACCCTCCCCCTGCCCCATAGGCCCTCCATGACCCCCGCCATGACTCTAGGCACAGCTCAGTTCTGGTCAAGGCTTGGGACCATGCTGAGACATCCCCCAACCGGTCTTGACCTCTCAGCATCCTCTTCCTCCTAACATCCCTGCCTCGGAAGCCTTCTTGCTGCCCCAGTCCTCGAGCCCCTTTCACGTGATCCCTTGGCAACTCTTACTGTCCAAATCCACTCCTTACTCTCTGACCTGCCCAGCCCTCCATCCCCTGTGGATTCTGCTCTGCTCATGCCTAAAAGCCCGTTGCTGCAAAGCATTGCCTGCCACAGCCGTGACACTGATTGAGGACCTGCATTCCAGCTCCGATGTCCCCAGCACCCTGGTCCTCAGCAGAAGTCTGCTTCCACCCCCAGCCTGTTCTTTTGGGGCGACCTGGGCTTCAGCCAGTGAATGCACCGCCTTGCAGGCTCAGGCACAACCTCTGCAACCTCTGCCTCATCCATCAGTGGGGTCCAGATTGCAGATTAACCCAAGAAGTTTTTGTCCTAGGCCCCTCGGCCACCCTCAGCCTCATGCCCTGCCCTGGTCACCCTCAGGAACCCACCTCTCTACACCCAGCCTGCCCCACTGGTTTCTCTCAGCACAGGTGCCAACACCTGCTTGTGGCGAAGTACAAAATCTGTAGTGGGCCCAGGTCCTGAGCCCTGCTGGGAGGAGCACCTCTCACAAATGCTGGGGCTTGGTCAGAACCCCTCTCCAGGTCCCCTTGGGCCCCTGAGCCTGTGTTCTGAAGCATCCTCTCTGATATGCTGCCCGTGACCCTTCCCCTAAAGCTTCTTGCAAATTACTGGTTCGCATGTGCCCTGCCTTGAAGCAACCCAATTCAGCTGTTTGGTGGACACCTAGGAAGCCACAAGCCTTGGCTCAGCCTGTTGCAGGCTGTCCCTGGGAGGCCAATCCTGGGGGTGGCTTGGGCCTATAAATGTACATCAGGGAGGGGGTGGTCTCAAGAAGGTTGTGGAGAAAGCCTGGAAGAGGAACAAGGCAAGAGGCCAGTGGGAAACCCAAACTATCTGCAGGCACGTCCACCTTCATGCCAGGTGTATGCCGTGATGTGTGTCCACTAGAATAAGACAGATACAGTAAACAGGTTGGAGTAAGGGATGGGGTTGGGGTGGGCTCTGTCCTGTCTGCTGATGGGAGGACGTGTCGAAAGTCTTGGCCTCTCTGCAGCTGCCTCTTGCACCTGCGTGGTGGTGGGAACACATAGCCATCTTTCCAGGCCAGGCACCAGATCCCTGCCCACCCACCTCCCCCATGACATTTCCCCTGACCATCCCACAAAAGAAAGACCTGCGACAGCCAGTTGCAATTTTAATTCTGTATTCAAAAGTTGATTTCTTCTTCATTCATTTCACAGACTCCCCCCCACCCCTGCCCCCAGCTCTTGTCTTTGTTCCCTGATGATTTGAAGTGTTAGACTGTAGCCCTTGGTGTGTAAATAATGTACATACAGTGAGAAGGAAGAAACTTGAGGTGTTTGGAACTGTAATAACTTCTAGATATTCTAACCCTGTGATTTCTGTGCCATTTTCTGTAAAGATACAAGTCAGAATAAAATTGATGTAAAAACAACAGGAGAGGTCCCAGGAGCTTCTCTATGGATGAGGATGGTGTGTGTGTGTGTGCGTGCACCTGTGCGTGGCACGAAAAGTAAAACCGCAATGTGATGTTTAGGTCAAAATTTGAAAGAGGTTCCTCTTTCAAAGTTACTCCAACTGCAGAGGCACGCGTGGCCTGCTTCTCCCCACTGAGCTGATGTGGCTCTTCAGTGACGCCCGTCACTATGACTTGAGGCCCTGCTTCACTGCAGGCACGACCTCAGTGGCCCAGCCACGGAGCCCCTAAGTTCTGACCTGTGACTCCCCACGTGAGAGGTCGCATTTAGCCTTCCCAGTGCTACTTAACAACCCTACTTCCTTCACACCCAAGGTGTACTCCCGTGGCCCCCCTTCCTTTTTGTACATACATGTGCACCTGCACAGCCTACCTACAACTTAAACAAAAACCAGTGAAAAACGACATCAGACAAACTTATGCTAAGTTCCTGTGAAAGAGAAGAGGAGTAGAGATCAAGAGAAAGGTCATGAGGAAGACTGCATGGGGTTGCCTGCAGACCACTGCGCCCCGCTGATTTAATGACGTGTGGGATGGATTTACAAGACGAGAGAGTGGAGTGAGCGGAATTTGAGCTTTGGGCTCAAGAAATCTCATAAGGTTGTTGCAAATGGGCTCAGGTGTGGAACGCCCTCTCAGCAGAGATTGCTGGCTGCCTGTGTCAGAGGAGCCTGACAGCTGTTGGCCTGGCCTTAGGCCCTGGGCTGGACTCAGAGCCCAAGGGGCACATGAGGGAAGCCCCAGAGCCTGGCTTTGAGCCCCCCTCCCCACCCCCCAGCTCCTCACTGGCCTTCCCTGGGCCCATCAGGCCCCAGGCCCCTGCAGGGTAGGTCCACCTCCCTCGGGCCTAGAAAAGCCTTTCCCTCACCCTGCCCACCCTCCAGGAAGCCCAGGGCCACTGCTCCTTTAAAACCTCCTCCCTGACGCCTTCCTGGCCCTCCAGGAAGAGTTCATCCCTCCATTCTCTCACAGCAGTCAGGACATTCCTCCATTATGGCATTTTCCTCATTCTGCTGTAATTTTTTATTTATATCTTCCCCACAAAACAACCTCCCTAGGGGTGGGGGCTTTTTCTTATTCATCTTTTATCTTCAGAATCTATCAGAGGGCTGGACATTGTTGAATAAATAAATGAATGTTCTGCCTCTGACTCATTCATTTATACAATATATTTTTTGAAATCTAAAATCGTTTGTTGAAAATATACAAGTTTTAAAACATATTTATTGAGTGTCCACTATGTTCCCGGCAGTGAGGCAAGGCACTGGGGTTAAAGTGTCGGGCAAAGCAATCCCAAGTCCTTGTTCTCAGGGAACTTACAGTATGGAGGGAAACACAGAGAATTCAAGTAATCTCACAAAATATGAAATTAGAAATCTATAAGGGCCTTAACGTTGGGACATACGGACCCATGAGAGGGTATAACAGACCTGGCCTTGGGCTAGGATGTTTAACCTCTGGGTCTCCCTTTCCTGTGTTCTAAAACAGAATTATAGCATCTGCTCTTCGGTTAAATCCAACAGGGCACTCAGAGGCTTGGGAGATACCAGAAATTCCCCTGGACAATCACCCACAGGGGAGTTACCCTGGGAAGAAGGAAGCAGCTCCCAGCAAAGGAAAATACAAATTGGCCCATGGGTAAACAGTGAGGGGAGAGGCTGGGAAGCCACCGCTAAGGGGAAGAAACCGGAATAAAGAGCCTGGGCAGCCAGAGCAGGATCCGGGCAGAACAAAGAGAATGGCTTCACCCCAGGAGGGCTGCCTGCACCCCAGGAGTGTCTTCTCCCAGTGGACCCTGAAGCCCAGCCTCTGGAGGATTTTATTCCAGGCTCCGCAGGCACAACAGGCTGCCGATAGATGGCTGCATGCGCCCAGAAAAGGAGAGGCAGGAGCGCCTGATTTACCCGGGGCTGTGTGGAGCTGCTGGGCAGGCCTGGATGGGATGGGTGAGGAGTCATCTGGCTGGGGACAGGAGCCTGCAAAGTCAGGGTGGTGACAGTAGGGGGAGCTCCCCAGGACCTGGAGACAGCAGCTGCTGCAAGAAGGGAAGCTGTGAGCTTCCCTCTTTAGATGCCCTCACCTTGGCATGGAGGCACCGGCCCTCTGGGCCCACCACCCCTGCCTGCAGGGCCCACCCTGCCACGTGCAATGCCAGGGATTGCTTCAGGTGAAGGAGCCCCATTAACGTACAACACACTTGGCCTTGCTTTCTCTCCGCACATCTGCCACCCACCTCCCATTCCCAAATCCCCTCTCCATGCCTCAGGCTGTTATCACATCTCACACCTGAGCATGAGGGCATACCTCTTTGTACTTTTCCTGAGCTCTCTTGCCTCCCCGTAGGTCCTGCACTGTCCCCGAGGCCATGGGCCTTTTCTTTCTAACAGCCCTCACCTCCCCCCTGGACTCTTCTATCTTGGCTGCTTTGCGAGATCCCATGTTCTCTCTGCCCTGATTTCCCTTTACATCTGGCTTCCTCCTCCTGAGGTCACTACTTTACAGCCTGTCCTCACTCTTGCTCGCTGCACGTGCTGCCAGTGGCCCAGGGAGCAGATGGCCCGATGGCCTAATGTGTCTCTGCTTGGAAAGGGGCTCAGCATCCGGAGTCCAGACCCTAGTCCCACATGAAGACCTGGGCTGGGCCTGGAGGAGGCCTGGGCAAGGAGTCTACACGGGCTTCAGACCACTTGTCCTTGGATAGCTCCAGCTAGAATTTTCTTGACAGTCGCTTTGGCTTGCAGCCAGTAGATACAGTGGGGAGAGGATGGCGAAAGTGTCAGAGAAATTCTAGGCTTCTTTCAGAGCACGGAAAGAGATTCTGTGGACCACATGGTCAAGTAGAAAGAGCCCTGGGCTAGCAGCCAGGAGACACTTGAGGCTCTCGCCCAGGCTCTGCCACTCAGTGGCTGACCTGAATCAGTGACAACCTTTCCAGGCCCATTTTCTCATCTGCAAAATGAGGCACTTGAGCTAAAGGAGCTGCAGTCTGATTCGGAGTAAGTGAAAGTGTTATCAGAACCCCGTTTTCTACCTCTCAGTTCATTACTGGGCCTTTTTTCTTTTCAAAGGCCTTCCTTGCCCCCACCCCCTAGTCAGGGGGTGAAAATGAATGACATTTGAAATGAATGACATTTTCAAAGTTAAGAACACACAATAGCCAGTTATTTTTCCTACTGCCTAGAATATATTTGGGTATTTGCACAGGTATGTCTGCTTCGGATTGCCATACACTTTATGTTTGTTAACTATTTGGAGATGAAAATATAAACTGGCAAAACCACTTTGGGAAACTGATTGGCAGAATTTGCTAAAGTTGAATACAAACAATTTTCCTAAGTAAAGTCAACAGATACACACACACACACACACACATTCACCAAAAGACAGGTTTTAGAATATTTATATAGAAATAGTATTTGTTATAGCCACAAACTGGAAACTACCCACATGTCCATCAAAAGGATGACTAAATTAATTATTACAAATCCACAAAATGGAATACTATGCGGCAACGAGAATGATCTACAACAAAATGCAATGACATGGATGAATGTCACAAACAATGTAAAGTGAAAGAAGCTGGACATAAAATAGCATATTCGATATGATTCCATTTATGTAAAGTAAAAAAAAAAACAGGCAAAACTAACTTATGCTGTTAGAATTAAGGATAGTGGCTGTTCTTGGGGATGTGTAGTGACTGGAAAGGGGCGTGAAAGGAGCTTCTGGGATTCCAGTTTGCTCTGTTTCTTGATGTAGGTATTAACAGCTGTGTTTAGTTTATGAACTCGTTGAACTCTATATTTATAATAGTGCAGATTTTCTTATGTCTATTGTGGCAATTTTAAAACATGACCTCAAGTTCTTTGACACTTCTCCCATTGAAAGGTGGAGTCTGTGTCTCTTCCCTTTGAAACTGGGGGCAGGATTGTCACTGCGTCAACCAGTAGAGTGTGGTGGAAGTGGCGTTTATATGACTCCTGCGGCCAGGTTATACAAGGCCATGCAGCTTCTGCTCTGCTTGCTGGACCACTTGCTCTTGGAGCCCTGAGCTTCCCTGTAAGAAGCCAGACTACCTCGAAAGCCACCATGCTCAGTTGATAGTTCCAGCTGATCCCAGCCTTCTGCCATCCAGGCCAAGGTGCCAGACACGTGAGTGTAGCCATCTAGGTAGGTAGCCTTTTCAGTCCCAGCTCTTTCAGCCTCAGCCGGCTGAGTCATCCCAGCAAAGTCCCCAGACATCATGGAACAGAGAGGAGCCATCCACAATGTGCCTTTGCCAAGTTCCAGGCTCATAGGAACCATAATCATAATAAAGAATTTCTTGTTATTCACCACTGAGCTTTAGGGTGTTTCGCTATGCAGCAGTAGGTAGCAGGAACATATATTTCATTTAAAAAGTAAAAAGAAAAAGACTACTGTAAGTTTTGAGGTGAACTCACAAAAATGCTTTTATTAAGTGATTTAAAAAATAAACTAGTTGAGCACACCTGGTGCTCAGATCTCAGCGTCCAGATCTTAGTTTCTAACACCATACTCCAGTAAGAGAAACCAGGCTCTGCGGGGAAGTGGTTGAGTCTAGGCCTGCAGCAGGAAATACACAAGATGAGTCTGGAGCACCTTGTAGTGCCAGAAAGAAAAACAGTGCCTCTCCCCAAAAGGAAAAACAAACAAACAAACCCACAATGACGGGTGTGGGTCAAAGAGAGGCAGGTGCTACTAAATGGCCAAAGCTGGAACAATTCGAGCAACAAAATAAAGTAGTAATGGTTTATAACCCAAAGTATCAAGTAAATATCCATGAGTCCATACTGACATAAATAAATGAATGAATGAATAAATGTGGGAGAAGAGACAAATCTCACATGCAGAAGATGCCCAAATAATCTATGTAGATACTCTGCCCTCCAGGAGGTGGCTCATAAAAGCCTCTCTTAAGTGTGGGCTGCACAGAGGGACTTCCTTCCAAAAAGTAAAGTAGGAAAAGGGGTGGGGGAGTAACTTCCCAGTGGAGAAACCAAGAGAGAAACAGCCGGCTCAACATCAACAGTGATAAGTGACGTTGATATAGGGACCCTTGACATGGTGTGATGAGATTGGCACTTTCCCTCTGGGGTCTTCCTCCCCCAAAACCCATACCCCAAGTCTAATCATGAGGAAAACATCAGACAAACCCCCATATAGAGACATTCTACAAAATACCTGACCAGTACTCCTCAGCATTGTCAAAGTCATCGAAAACAAGGAAAGTCTGAGAAACTGTCACAGACAAGAGGAACTTAAATGTAATGTGGTATCCTGGATGGGTTCCTGGAACAAAAAAAGGACATTAGGAAAAAAACTAAGGAACTCTAAATAAAAGGTATGAACTTTAGTTAATAATAATGTACCAATATTGGCTCATCAATTGTGACAAATGTACCATACTAATGTAAGATGCTAACCATGGAGAAACTAGAGTTTATGAGAGCTCTCTGTACTAGTGTCACAATTTTTTCTGTAAATTCTGCAAAAAAATAAAGCTTATTTTAAAAAGTAAACTAGTTGGTTTTCTAGAGGAAAAACAATAGATGGCTTCTTTGGATAGCTATCTTTTCCCCCAGGGGCTCCGCTTACTGAGCGCCCAACTTACTGCGATACTGGCCTCAACTGGTTCTGCCTGCCCCTTGTTTCCTTTTCTTCTATTTCTTCTTTAGGTTTCCATCTTGTCTCTTCTGCCTGGCTGTTCCTCAACTCGGGCAGCATGAAGTCTCTGCCTAGCAGTGATTTGCTCCATTAATTTTTACTACAGATCAATGCCTCCCAATGCTAGTTGCTCTCATGGATTTTCTGTCTCCTCCCTTCCCCCACTTCTGGACCTTAAGTCAGGGTCCCAGCTGATTTGGTTCCGTGGCTCTGCTCCCACTGTGGCAGGGCTGGGCATGGACTTCAGGGAGCCTCTCTCACAAGATGCTCCCAGAGAATGATGGAGAGGCCTTCTGTTAAGCCACAGAATTGCACCAGCTGTCCTGTGTGCCCACCAGGCTGACAGTCACCTCCCATCTTGCTTAGTGCTCATGAGGACAGAGAACAGGTGGTTGACCATGGTGGGCTCAGAAGTGAGAGGTAAGATGAGAAAAAGCTTACCTCCTTTTCTCCAGGGTGGACCAGAGCAATTTTTATCTGCCCAGAAGTAGAAACAAATTTTTAAAAGCCAAATCCAGGCTCAGTCAATAAAGAGTTTTGCAGTTGAGATGACAACATAGGAGTTAGATGAATGAATACATGTATGGATAAGAAAATAGGAAAACAAGTGCTGAGCGGGCAGCAGCAGATTCAGGAGAATATTCAAATGACAACCACATCCTCTATCAAGAGTGGCTCTTTCTCCTCCACCCCTTTTTGTCTTCCACAATGTCCTATGACTCAGGAATCAAACCGTCTATGGTTTCCATGTAGAAGCCAGGTTCTAGGCAAGGAGGGGCAGAGTAGCTGGATAAGAAGGGGAACAGACTTGGGAGCCTGGCAAACAGCCCTCCTTCATCTGGGGACCGCTCCTATCTATCTGCAAGGTCCCTTCCCCCAGGGATGAAAATCCCTAATGAGAAGAGAGCAACCTAACAATGGGAAGAACATTAGGGTGGAGTCAGAAGACTTGAGTTTAAGTACAGACTCTGCTACTTTCTTAACTTCCTCAAGTATTAAAACACTCATCTATTAACTGGAGTAATAATAGTACCCCACAGGGCTGTTGTGAAGATCCAATGAGATATTGAGATGGTTTGCAATAAATTCTATTTCTTCTTGAGTCAGTTTGATTATGTTTTTGTTGGTATTTTAAAATTTTTCTCTCCTTCTATCCTTTTTTTTTTTTTT
>JAQZBX010085278.1:0-13146 GCA_029593785.1 Cabassous unicinctus
TAAACAGTATTTTTTTCTTGATTTCCTCCTCAGATTGCTCATTATTGGTGTACAGAAATGTTACTGATTTTTGAGCATTGATCTTATAACCTACGACTTTACTGAACTCCTTTATAAGTTCTAGAAGCTTTGTTGTAGATTTCTCAGGGCCTTGTATGTATAGGTTCAAATCGTCTGCAAATAATGAAATTTTTTCTTCTTCTTTTCCAATTTGGATGCCTTTTATATCTTTTTCTTGCCTCAGTGCTCCAGTAAGTACTTCTAAAAATGATGTTAAATAGGAACAGTGATAGTGGGCATCTTTGTCCTTTTCCTGATCTCAGAGGGAATGGTTTTAGGATTTCACCTTTGAAGATGATGTTAGCTTTGGTTTTTTCATATATACTCTTTATCATGTTCAGAAGATTTCCTTCTATGCTATCTTTGCAGTGTTTTTATCAGGAAAAAGTGCTGTATTTTGTCGAATGCTTTTTCTGCACCTGTAGAGATGATCATGTGATTTTTTTTTTTCTTTCAATCTGTTCATGTGGTCTATTACATTGATTGATTTTCTTGTGTTGAACCATCCTTGCATACCTGGGATGAAACCCACTTCATCATGGTGTTTAATTCTTTTGCTATGTAGTTGAAAGCGATGAGCAAGTATTTTGTTGAGGATTTTAGCATCTAGGTTCATTTGCAAGATTGGTCTGTAATTTTCCTTTCTTGTGGTATTTATGCTTGCGTTTGGAATTAGGGTAACGGTGGCATCATAGAATGAGTTAGGAAATGTTCATTCTACTTCTATTTTTGGAATAGCTTAAGCAGGATTGGTTCTAGCTCTTTCTGGAATGTTTGGTATAATTCACCTGTGAAGCCATCTGGTCTTGGTTCTTCTTTTTTGGGAGGTTTTTCATGACTGCATCTATCTCTTTACTTGTAATTGGACTGTTGTGTTCATCAGTTTCTTCGATCATCAATGTAGGCTGCTTGTGAGTTTCTAGGAATTTGTCCAATTTCTCTAAATTGTCATTCTTGTTGGCATATAATTTTTCAAAATATCCTGTTATGATACTCTTTATTTTTGGGTGTCAGTAGTTATCTCCCCTTTCTCATTCCTTATTTCATGTATTTTCAACTACTCTCTCTTTTTCTTTATTAGTCTGGCTAAGGGCTTGTAAATTTCATTGATCTTCATGAAGAACCAGCTTTTGCCTTTCTTTATTTTTCCTAGTGCTTTCTAATTTTCTATTTCATTTAGTTCTACTCTAATCTTTGTTATTTCCTTCTTTCTACTTCCTTTGGAGTTAGCTTTTGTTGTTTTTCCAATTCCACCAGGTGTGCAGTTAGGTCGTCAATTTTAGCTCTTTCTTCTTTTTTAATATATGCATTTATGGCTATGAATTTCCATCTCAGTACAGCTTTGGCTGCATCCCATAGGTTTTGATATATTCTGTTATCATTTTCATTCATTTCAAGGTAGTTATTGATTTCTTTGGAGATTTCCCCTATGACCCACTGTTTCTACAAGAGTGTGTTGTTTAACTTCCTTTTGTGCCTAATCTGGTTCTCTGGCCTTTAGTGATTTTCAATCTCATCCCATTGTAGTCAGAGAAATTACTTTGTATAATCTCAATCATTCTGAATTCATTGAGAGTTGTTCTTTGGCCTAGCATGTGGTCTGTCTTGTAGTATGATCCATGAGCTCTTGAAAAGAATGTATATTCTGCTGTATTTGGATGTAGCATTCTGTATATGTCTATTAGGTCCAGCTCCTCTAATATATTATTCAGAATCTTTGTTTCTTTATTGATTCTCTGTCTAGATGTTCAGTCTTGTGTTGATAATGGTGTATCAAAGTACCCCACTATAATTGTAGAGGCATTGATGTCTCCAGTTAGTTTTTCCTGTTTTTGCCTCATGTAATTTGAGGTGTCCTGATTAGAAGCATAAATGTTTATGACTATTCTTTCATCTTGAAAGAGTACCCCTTTTACTAATTTATAGTGTCCATCTTTGCCTCTTACAATAGTTTTGCATTTAAAGTCTATTTTGTCTGATATTAGTATACTTTGTCCCACCCTTTTTTGGTTATTGTTTGATTGTATCAATATTTTCCAGCCATTCACTTTCAGCCTCTTTGAATGCCTGGGTCTAAAGTTGGTTTCTTGTAGACAACATATAGATGGGTCATAGTTACTTATCCATTCTGCCAATCTGTGTCTCTTGACTGGTGAGTTTATTCCATTAACATTGGGTGTTACTACTCTCAAGGAATTTCTTTTATCAGCCTTATTTTCTTTGGGTTTATGTATGTCATATATGTTTTTACTTCTCTTTTTTTCTTTTTAGTTGTTCTTACACTCTCCTCCAACTCTCTCTCTCCTGTTTTTTCTTTTCAACATCTAGAACTTCCTTTAGCATTTCTTGAAAGGCAGGTTTCTTATTGGCATACTGTCTTAATTTCTGTTTATCTGTGAATATTTTGAAATCTCCACCATTTTTGAAAGGCAGCTTTGATGGATAGAGAATTCATGGCCGGAAGTTTTTTCTTTTAGTACCTTGACTATGTCATGCCACTGTCTTCTTCCCTCCATGGTTTCAGATGAGAAATCAGCACTTAATCTTATTGAGCTTCCTTTGTATGTGATGGTTCTCTTTTCTCTTGCTGCCTTGAGGTTTTTTTTTTTATTTATTTTTTGTTTTTTTTTTTTGTCTTGAGCTTTGGACATTTTGACAAGTATATGTCTTGGAGTAGGCCTGTTGGTATTTATACTCTCTGGGTTGTGCTGTGCTTCCTGGACATGTATTCTCTCAATAGGGTTGGGAAGTTTTTAGCCATTATTTCCTTCAACACAACTTCTGTTCCCTTTCCCTTCTCCTCTCCCTCTGGGATGCCTATAATGCATATGTTTGTGCACTTTGTGTTGTCAGTTAAATCCCTAAATCCCTGCTGGATTTTTTCTATCTTTTTATTTATCTGTTCTAGTATCTGTTTGATTTCTGATGTACTGCCTTCCACATCACTTATTCTTTCTTCTGCCTGTTCCAATCTTCTGTTATGTGATTCCACCGTCTTTTTGATTTCTTGGGTTGTGCCATTCATCACCATCATATCCATTATCTTTTTATGTATGTTTACAGTTTCTTCAGTATGTTTTCCCAGTGTCTTCTTAATATCTTTAATCTCTTTCTTCACTAAATTTATTTGGTCCGTGATATTTGTTTGGACAGCTTTGATTAGTTGTTCAATGTTCTGCATCTCTTTCTGGTTTTTAGTTTGTTCATTGGACTCGTCCACATCTTCCTGTTTCTCAGTATGGTTTGTAAATTTTTGCTTCCCTCTGGTGATCATTTTATCTTGATGGATTTATTCAGTTCGTTAGCTTCTCTCTCTGCTCTAGAGTTTTATTTAGCTGGTGGTTCTATGTGTGTGTTAAGTTTTCTCTTTGACACTTTTTTCTTCATGTTCTATTTCCTCACTGTTTTCTATGTTCCCATGAAGGAAGATGATTAAGGCCAGAGAAATCAAAAGAGTTAAGAAAGGAAAAAGGATAATAGCAATAATAATGAAAGTTACAAGAGGGGCCATATAAGACTTTGTAAAATCTTAGCACATGGAAGCAGTGCAGAGTAATAGGGGGAAAAAAATGTGGAGTACCTACAATTGAATGGGAAACCAAATACAGAAAAATATATAGAACGATTTAAAACACCAGAATGATGAGAAGAGAGAGAAAGAGTAAAGAAAGGGCTGAAAGGAAAAAGTTAAATAAAAAAAAGAAAACAGAATAGACAAGATAGACATCAAAACCATTAACGGTGAGGACTAATGAAAAAAGGTCGAATGTAAGAACCACAACAGAAAGCAGAAGATAGAAAGATGAACGAATGAATAGAGATAGCATTGGTAGACAAAATCAATATACACAGAAAATTGGAAATCAAGGAAGAAGAAGCACAGCAAAGAAGAAACAAGCTAGCAGCACCTAATTTTAAAAAGGCAGGGGGGAGGAAAATGAAAGAAAAACGGGAATGAAACAAACAAACAAACAAACACACAAGCAAGCAGTCAAACAAAGCTAAGGAATAATACCATTCCTTCTTGGGCCCTTGTGGAGCCTCTCAGTCTGCCCGTGTTCATCAATCAATTACCCTGCAGGCTCCTTTCTGCAGGTTTTGAGGTGGATTTTAGCGAGTAAACTAAGTTAAATTTTATTTTAAGTAACCTTTTTTTTTTTTTGGAGAAGTAAGGTACACAAAAGAAGTTAGTACAAAACCAATGTCTATGTTTTCCCTGTCCTATGGTATCAGCTGGATGTTAGATATCCCGGTGAATCACTACTCTTAGAGGAGCCAGGAATCAAACTAGGGACCTCATATATTCAAGGCAGAAATTCCTCCACTGAGCTAACTTACTAATTCAGTCAGTTAGCTCTTCAGAAAGCAATTTAGTCACTTTCCTCTGGGAAGGTTTTACTCTCCTGTGGCAGCAGGATGCAGCAGGCTGTGTGAGCCGATCCCCCTCCCCTCTCCTGGTCAGGTTGAGTTTCTATTTGAAATCCAAATGGGACCCTGAGGATTGAGTTCACCTCACTGAAATGGTTTACAAGCCTCTTCTAGACCAACCCCTCCTCCCAGGGGACCCTAAATAGGCTTGTGGAAACTTATTAAGAACTACCCACTGTCTGACTCCCTTAAGGATGTTGAAATTCTGATAAGCCTCAGTGCAGAAGTATTAAATTGGCTGAGTCAGCCCTCTCTCAAGCCAAGCCTCTGTATCCTAGGGCAGTGGTAAATCAGGCTTCCTCAGGAGATTTGCCTCTCCCCTCAGTCTGGTGCCACTTCAAGCCAGATGGTGTGCTCCCCAAAGCTCTAAGGGGGTCAAGGCAACCAAACCAACAGAAAGGAAACCCCTCTCCACCCTTTCCCAGAATCTTCCCACTCTCGGAGAATGCTTCCTTTCTCTGGGTTGCTGGCGAGATTCAGGGGTCACCCTAGCTGTTTGCCCTGAGGGTCGGTCTTAGCCATGCACATCTGTGATTTCCAGCTAGGGGCTAAAAACTCACAGTTTTATCTTGAGCATTCTATCTCCCTGTCCAGCTCCCTCCGGATCAATGTCCCAAAGAGTCTTGCTCTGTGGGTTCCCAGAACAGTTCACTTGGGCAGGATCCTGTCCCCAATCAGCTGTCTTTTATGAGAGAGATGGTGAATGCCCACTTAAACAGACGCCATCTTGCTTTCCTGCACCAAGAAGTAATATAATTAGAAAAAAGAATAGATTCCATTGAAAAGACGGTATAAATGCTGAGCATTTGTGGAAACTAGCTTTAGAACTTGGAATGATGAGTCATGTGTAGAGTTACAAATATAAATGAATTCTCAGGAACATGGGAGGGCCTTCTTCTGTTAAAGATGACATGATGACCACCAGAAAAATTGAACAAATTGTCCAGATTCATCAAGTGAGTCCAAAACAGTGGTAAATGTCATTCTGTTTCTCATGTAGGCTGTGGAGGATTTTAGTTTTATTTATGATGCTGATTCTGTTTTTTTTTTTTTCCAAAAAAATACTTTTGGGCCACTCACTATTTGCCATTAAATTCATAGTTTACTCAACAACTTACTTACATTAAAACATTCAATAATCCTTCCCCCCCCCAAAAAAAAACATTTTAAAGGAGGTCCCATTTTTACTTATATTTTACAAATGAGAAAATTTAGGCTTAAATGTATATGGACCTTACTTAATTATCACAATGATTTACTTAGTATATAAGTGCTGGTCTTATCCTTTCACAAAGTTTAAGCTCTTAAACAAAATAAACCAAGCTATAAGACTTATGTATTGTTTTGTTTTTTTGGTCATCAATCTTTAAGTATTTTATTTTATTTTATTTTATTTATTTATTTATTTTTAAGATACTTAGATTACATAAATGTTACTTAAAAAATGTAGTGGATTCCCATATGCCCCACTCCCTACCCCTCACACACTTTCCCACGTTAACTTCATTAGTGTGATAATTTGTTACAATTGATGTTTTCAGTGGTATAGCTTAGCTCTGCCTTCATGGAAATTTCTTAATGGTATATTTAAAGTATGGTTTCTATAGGAATGCAGATAATTTTTTTTTTAAATCCTCAATATAATTTGTCTGTCTTGTCTTACTTGGAGAAAAACATGGAAGGAAATTTTGCAGCTTTCAGATATCTGTAGGGTTTCAAATTTAAACCCAAAGGACCTAGGAACCAATAAATCACCCAAACAAATTCAGAATGTGCTCAATGGAGCCAGAGCCATTGCTAAGCAGGTGAGTCAGATGGAGTCTACACATGGAGCTCATCTGCCCATTACAAACCTCTTTGTGTGGTGAGGTGTGGTATTAGATGAAACATACTGCGTTCAGAGATAATACCTCTAGGATCCTGCATTGCTTGCTATGTGCTTTAACAGCACTTTCTACAGGAAGACATCTATTTACACTTAAAATACTACTTTACCAAATTCCAGCCTTCCTTCTGTCTTCCCTCCCTTCCCTCAACCTTTCTCTCTTTCATTCCCTCTCTCTCTCTCTCTCTCTCTCTCTCTCTCTCTCTCTCTCACACACACACACACACACACACACACACACACACACACACATACCCACAATCCTTAAAGACTCCCTGTTGAATTAAACAAAATATCCTACGCTTTACCCTCCTTTCTGCAGTGGTACCCAGAAAAGAGTTTATACTACAAGGTTCATGGAAGGGATATTCAGATGCATATGAAGTTTCATATCTAAAGTTATGCTCTGAGGACAGGTCATCAAGAATGACTCTAGACCTAAGTGCTGGTAACTGTTTTTTTGTTTGTGTCTTTATTTTGTTTCTGTTTTTAAATCCATTCTTTGACTCTTGGAAATGCTGTATATAAAGGTAAATTAAAAATGGATGCTTACTGTAGTTTTTGAAACCTGAAATAAGACTTAAATCCACTGGGATTTCATTTTACTGCTACTGCCTCTTAAAAAGGTTATTTAACATAAAGCAAGGATTCAAGGAAACAGACTGAAACCAGTGCTCTCAACCTCTTCCATGTCATACATGGCATAACATTTGCATTGATTTTGGAAAATATGGGGGGAGCATCTTATGGCGGATGGAGTCACTGTGTCGGGATATCTGTAGTGCACTGGCAGTACTCAGTATGCCTCTGCAGTCTGGCTGGTAAACTCTAGTGAGGTAACCAAGTTAGTGCAGCCTTAGAATGGAGGACATTCTAGCCTGGAAAAGCCCTGAAAACCCTGATAGAGTACAGAGCAGGGCCTGGAGAGCACAAGGTTGTGAATAAATCAGGAAGTATCTTCATGAATAGAATAATTAATAGGAAAAAGGAGGTTTCCCAATGGCCACTTTCCCCCTCCCTATTATTGAACACTTTTTGCAAAGCATTGTCATTATATTAGATGTAGAAGTGGCAGTAGACATATCAGAAATATGTCTTCAGTCCTTCAGAAACAAGGCAAACTCTTTAAAAGTTAGGATATAAGGGAGATTTAATTCACTCTGCAACCATGTATTGAGAATCTACATGGGCAAACTAGAATCTACAGAAACTAGGAGAGAACCAGATAAACAAAACTCCTTGTCCTTAAATATTTAATCAGTTATTGCAAGGATTAAAAATGATAATTTCTAAAGAAATAGGAATGGGAAAACTGAACATTGATATCTTTAAAACTATCCTTGTCCACATAGCCCTTTGTGAGTCATTTTTATATGGACAGGGTACGCACACTCCAGTTGAATTACTATATTTTATGAGTAATTTAACAGATTTTCATGGGTAATTTTGTTTCTATGTGACTTGTTAATTTTTGAATTTTGAATTCAAGCTCCAGTTTAATATTCAACTTCACTATCAACTCTTAATAAGGTCTATCTACCATAGTTAATGTTCTCATTGATACATTTATTTTCCCAAATCCCATTTCACTCTGATTTGGTTTGAAATGTACCTTGGAACCACCACAAATCCTGAAGTTCCACAAGTTCAATGAAGAAACCATAAATTATGGATAGTCTCTTATTTTAAGTAAAAAAAAAATAATGGCATAAATAAACCTCTCTTCCTGCCACCATCTTAAAGTGAAGATGGTCTACATTACTTTTACATCAACTGTGTTCAAATCATAACTTCATAGCTGAAATTGAAATAAAAGACTCTGAGAAAAAGTTTAGTGTATTTAAGTCCCATATGAAAGTAAGGGAACCCTCAATTCTGAATATTCTCAAATGCAATGATTATTCTACTAAAAAGAATAGCATTCAATACTTAACTTCTAAAATTTGTAGCCCCTGTCATTTTAACTTGGTAAACTACATGGAAAGCATAGCAATTGTTGATAAGCTACAGCTTTCATCTTTGACTTCTCTAACCTTAAATATTTAGTGGGATGCTATGGAAACTGGATATATCTTCCAGCCCTATTGTTCTATCCTGGTGATTGAAGCTGAAGGAAAGAGTCACTCCAGCTTTGGGCAGTTTCGTGTATTGATTAGGAATATGGTCTCTGCAGTGAGACATATCCAGTCACATCCATTCTCCATCATCCTCTCTGTGCAACAAAAGGCAGAAGTCTGATTTTTGTTTATGTTTCTTTTTAAATTGTTAATCACAGATGATGGGTTAGTGAGAGTCTATTGTGAAGTAATTCAAATATTACACTAAATACAGTGTCTGATAAAGGCAACACTTACAACAGATGTAATAACAGTTGTATGAATAAATTAAATCTGAAATATTAAAAGATTAGGCTTGCTCTTTCTAGGCACTTTCTGTTATTAATATTTTATGATTCTATTTTGTGGGAAATAATTCCAGGAGAAAAAATAAAATTTAGGAGGCCAATATTGGGCAAAATGAGATTAGCCTTCTTTTATAGGGCTGGTAGAAATATAACATTCTGAAACATGCATCAAGAGCTCCATATGCCTATATACATTTCCATGAAACTTTGTTTAAAGCTGAATAATTCCTTCACATATATTGCTAAAAGTAAAATCTAGTTGAGAAAAAGATTTGGATATTGTAAGCTCTAGAAATATATTGGCAAATATTTATAGGAAAAGGTGTTTATCTACAGGTACTTTAGAATTACAAGCTATTTGATTTGTTAGCATATTTTGCAATAAACACAAAAATATGGTGAACTTTGAATTGGGAAAAAAACCTGTCTCTTTAATTTCTGTATAAATAAAATTGGATGTTTCCCTAAATCTCTGATCATTTTTCTTTTAGCTTTTATAGCATAAATTCTGTGTAAATTGGAGATGGGATATAGTAACGTATTTGTCATGGCACATATAAAATTATTTTATTTTCATATATTTTAAGAATGTGTGAAATGCACAAAAGTGAAAAATAAAGGAGTACAAATATCGATCCTTTTATGACATATAGTTTTGTGCTGCCATATTTATTTATGGTCAGAAAAGACAGTAGTGGCAAAAACATTGACATTTTAGTGGTAGTTTTCTCATTTGGTTTTATTCAGATGATCTTTCATTAACCAAAATCTTCCTTCATTTTTAAAAATTAAAAACAAAATAACTTTTAAGAAGACTATATTGAAAATGAAAGATTTTCTTCCCTGGAGGAAGAATGGCATGTAATTAGACAGGTAAGGTCCACTTTTTTACTACATGATCACAAGATTCAAGGTGACAAGACACTAGTAATAACCGATGCTCAATTGGCATGGACCATGAGATATGCAATTTTTATTCTTCAACTACAGCAAAATTCCCCAAAATAAATGGGTGACAATAATGTCACTTATGTCACAGAATTCATTCTCAAGGGAATCAGACTGGCCAGAGCTGCAGGCCCCATGTTTTGTGGTGTTTTTAGCCATGTATCTGGTCACAATGCTGGGGAATATTGGATTGATTATCTTAATAAGATTGACTCTAGACTCCACACACATATGTATTATTTCCTCAGCCACTTGGCCTTTGTTGACCTTTGTTATTCCTCTGCCATTACCCGAAGATGATGGTGAATTGTTTTGTGGAATGCAACACGATTCCTTTCCATCCTTGTGCAACACAATTGGGCTGTTTTCTCACTTTCATGATCACCGAGTGTTTCCTTTTAGCCTTCATGGCCTATGATCGCTTTGTAGCTATCCTTAATCCCCTGCATTACTCAGTACCAATGTCAAAAAGAGTTTGCATTCAATTAGTGGCTGTTCCATATGTATACAGCTTTCTGGTTGCCCTATTGCATACCATTATCACTTTCCATCTAACTTATTGCGGGCCCAATGTAATTAACCATTTCTATTGTGATGACCTCCCCTTTTAGCTCTGTCCTGCTCAGACACAAATGAAGGAAATTCTAATCTTTGCCTATGCTGCTTTAAAATGATCTGTTCTTCTACAATTGTCCTCATTTCCTATATCTTTATCATTGCCGCCATTATAAGAATCCTCTCTACCCAGGGGTGACACAAAGCCATCTCCAACTGTGGCTCCCACATGATGGCTGTTACTATTTTCTATGGCACACTGATCTTTATGTACCTACAGCCCAAATCAAACCAGTCTCTGGACACAGATAAAATGGCTTCTGTATTATAGATTGGTGATACCCAAGTTGAAGCCCCTAATCTATAGTCTAAGGAAAAAAGAAGTGAAAGAAGCCTTGAAGAAAGGCTTGGATAAAGGTTGTGAAACCTTAAAGATACTGCATAAGAAAATAATAAAAATGGTTTATTAAAGAAAATCAGGGAAATAAATGAAGTTTTCTCTTGCTTATATTTCTTATCATTCTTTTCCAACCAACCAAAAATATGAGTTTCTTTAACAGATCTTGACCTATTCTACAAGAACCAAGGGCAACTTTGGAAAGTCAGTATAATTTATAGTGTCTTGAGGCCATCAGCTTTTATAGACTACAGAAATTATGTTGAAACAAATAAGACACACACATACATATCCCAAATAAAGGTGGCAGCATATTTTTGTCAGAGCTCTGAATTCTGGAAAAAGACTGCTTGAGTTTGCTATTTCCTTCACTCAGTAGCTGTGCAACCATGGACAACACACAAATTCTGTGTGGCTCTGAGTGTAATTATGGAAAATAATAGGACAATATTCAGTGTTAATAGGGCCATCTAAATGTTTATTATACAAATTTTTGATATATAAATGATATAAGTAATTTAAAATTAATTCATTGAGCTTTCAAAAGCATATCAGACTTTAAGTAAAAAGGAGAAAGCCTGGCTAATGTCCAGTATCTGCTAGGCACTTAAGTAATCCTGTTTCTTGTAAGCAAACAGAACTAAGCAATGAGTAAGGTTTTATTTCGAGCCCTCAATTATTTATAAATTGTCTAAGATCACAAAACTAGTTATTTAAAAATTACAAATGCAAATTCAAGTCTATCTGACTTTTATTTTCTTAACTATCATTATTATGAATAAAGGTTATTCTAATATTTTTGTTTAATGTGTCATTATCATATTTTTAAAGCAAAACAATTGTTTTTGTTCTAAATAGAATTACTTGGAAGAACATGGTGATGGGAAATTGTACTTTAAAATAAGTAAATTTATTTATATGCATATTGGTTTAATTAAAAATAACCTTAAATTGTCATGTCATTTATCTGTACCTGCTGTTTATGCAGTCATTCTTGTGGGATTATAACATGTAATTTAAAAATTAATGATCAATATGCTTTTGTAGTTTGAAATTTCAGAAAAAACAAGTCCAAATTAGTGATTTATTATTATTTTATATTTAACCATTTTTGAATGATATTTTGAAATTTGTGGTCATTACATAGTATACAACTTGGGGTTTGCAAATGCATGGCAATTATTTCCTCTTCTGCACTTAATTTGCAAACTTCAATTCAGATATGTTGTCATCAGGTCCTTTTAGAACCTTGTGCTTGAATGAATTCTCAGGTTTTTAAAGCAGGTTTAACAGAGAAACCTGACTTTCTGTTCACCCCACTAAGGCATGCAATATGCATTTATTTTGGAAGATTCACACATTACTCACATATTACATACATGACACAAAGAAGTATCATAGTCAGTCTCTCCTTTAACATATAAAGAAATTCATGTCTACAGAATGGCATCCACCTGAGAAACACTGGTTTTCAAACGTTTCACTGCACCTCTCTGCTGCATAGGATTATTTAAAACAGCAATGCTTAAACATTAACTGAATTGAAGTTTTCATGTCTTTAAACTTTTTTAATTCCCTACTACTGTTATCACTTCTGAAGTTGACCTTGGTTTTTCTCAGAGACATCAGTTAAGAAATTCAACTGTATTCCACAGGCATGTCATTCAGCTCCTTCCTGGGAAGAAACTCTTCTGTGCAGCCTCTAACAGTTTTCTCTAAGAATTGCTCTGGAGGTTGATTTCTGCTGAAATGCCCATCACTCAATCAAAACCTCAAAATCAACTTTATTCATTTTATCTCCAGGTTGATTTTTCAAAAAAAATACTTATGTTTCATCTTTCCTTTGGTGTCTATGATGATTTTGTATCTGGATATAGATAGAATCAAGAGGCTGAAAAAAAAGTAGCAAGCAATGAATCTTTGATAGAGTCTGAGATTAGTGAAGAATACGACCAATTTCAGAAAGATTTCACCCTGAATTTGAGTTTTGCTACTACTAGTTGTATAGTATCAAACATTCAAGTTATTTGTAAAAAGAAAAAAGAAAAATGCTCACCTCACAGGCTAGGTATGAAGATTTCAATATAAATATATGAAAATACCTTGGCACAATGACTGGCACCTAATAGAAGCTTGATAAATATCAATACTATTATTATGTCAGTGACAGGGACCATCATCAAGATATTTTTTGGTATCTGCAAATTACTAATGTTGTAATTTGAATAAAAATCAAAGCAATTTTTTTGGACATGGATATTAAAAATCTTTAGACTCTTATGAGACTTTTTTAAGCCTTAGCTACCTTTTAACTATTTTCAATTGAGTCAAGAATGCTTTTTTCTAAAAAGAAAAGGGCCCTTTCTGTATAACTTGGCACTTTAACATGTTGTATTGGGGGAGAGGCAAGATAGCATTGGTTTAGGAGGGAACTCGCTGACTAGCTCTCTGAGGACAGTTGATTGGGTA
>JAQZBX010085279.1:0-13148 GCA_029593785.1 Cabassous unicinctus
AAGCCTCTCTCTCCTGCCTTTTCTTTTCAGGTTGTAACACTTCCTTTAGTATTTCCTGTAAAGCTCGTCTTTTTGTTATAAACCCTCACAGTTTCTCTTTATCTGTGAATATTCTAAACTCACCCTCAGTTTTGAAAGATAATCCTGCTGGATATAAAATTCTTGGCAAAAATATGGAATACTTCACGAATTTGTGTGTCATCCTTGTGCAGGGGCAATACTAATCTTCTCTGTACTGTTCCAATTTTAGTAAATGTGCTTCCGAAGTGAGCACTGATAGCTTCATTTGTAAAGAAGACAATGTCACATGACATACATATAAAACTTAAGAGTTGGACAAACCAGTACTGCAAGTAAGTTACTCCATCTCTCAAGCCCTGAATCTTTTCAATGGTAAAAAAGAAAAAAGAGTGGTAGCATCTATTTTCCAGGACTGTTTCAGGAATTAAATGAGAGAATAAATGGTTTAGCATATTATAATCTGTGAATGGCATTACACATGAGAGATATTAGCAAATGAACTTTTTTCCACTTTGCTTATGACTCTAGGGATCAATTACTTGTCTGCCTTGTTTTAGAGTCAGATGTTGGACTGTCTCCATCCCTAGAGTGTGAACTACTGGAGGCTTCAGACTGAATCAAAGTTATGTCAGTATTTCCAGGCACTATGGTAGTGCCTGACACAGAGCAGACACAAAATCAGCCTGCAACAACACATTTGACTCGTATATATCTGAACCTCAGAACCAATAATACAGTTTTCATTTTATAATTCAGACCTAGATTAAATCTTTGTTTCTGCATCGGAATTGCTAAAGCTGCTCCTTTTGTCCTTATTACCAGAAACCTCAAGGTACAAGCGATTATGCTTGCCATAATATTCTGGCTCACCTCTTTGGTCCTCATTCTCTCTTTTGACACACGATATATTGGAGGTGTCTTTCTATTTAAGGTACAGCAACTCTTTTGGAGAACTAGATAGTGATTATATACATGGGCTCTGAGATCAGGCATGCATGGACTCAAATCCTGTTTCTACTATTTCCTGGTTGGGTGACTTTGGACAAGTTATTTTGCTACTTTCATCTTCATTTTCCCCTACCATACAATGGGAATAATAATATGTATCCAAAATTATGTTTTGAAAAGTGATGAGGTAATGCACAGTGACTGGTACATGATGTATGGCACACCATAAACACTTGTAAATCAGTCAATATGTACATACACATATATATGGCTTTTTTGATTGTCTTTTCTCTAAGGGGTAAGTAAAAGTGAACACATGTTGTATTAGTCAGCGTTCTCTTGGGAAACAGAATCAACAGGAGATATCTGTCAATAATATGAGATTTTATAAGAGTCTCTCACATGAACGTGGGGATGCACAAGTCCATGTTTCACAGGCAGACTGCAAACCAGGGGTTCTGATGAAAGTCCAGTGAAGGTCCTTGATGAGTTTCTGGGAGAAGTTGGCTATCCAATGACTAGCTGGGAAATTCTCTCTGAATGTTGAAATCACTTCCCCTTTTAAGGCATTCAACTGATTGGATAAAAGTGTCACCCATTGATGATGCAATCTCCCTGATGGATGCAGATGTAATCAACCATCCACTCAGTAAACTCATTGGTGATCAAAGTCCATAAATGCTCTTGTATTACAATTAGCCCAGTGCTTGCTGGACCAAACACCTGGACACAATTACCTGGCCGAGTTGACACATTAGCCCAACCATCACACATGTGTTCTTAATTACATTCTACCCTTCTTCCATTCCCTACTGCTGGCAACAGGACGAAGGCCAGTGGCCATTCATAAAAACGAGAAGGAAATATAGTCAACTCAAAGAACATGTCTCCTTTTTCAGGGCATTAAAGTCAAGGTTGGCAAACTACAGCCTAAAGGCTAAGGCCTGGACGTTAAGAATGGTTTTTACATTTAAAAACGTTGAAAGAAGAAGAAGAAGAAGAAGAAGAAGAAGAAGAAGAAGAAGAAGAAGAAGAAGAAGAAGCAGCAGCAGCAGCAGCATTACTGATAGATAACACTTGTGACCCACAAAGACCGAAATATTTCCTATCTGGTCCTTTACAGAGAAAAGCTGTCAACTGCTACCCTAGAAGAAGAGCTACACTTGCCCAAGACAAGGGAAAACCTGGTGTACTAGTAGAAGGAGGCACTTCTGAATCAAAAGACTTGGATTCTCTTCCTCCAACAGTTACCTCAGCTCTACAGCCTGGAGTCATTGCAAGGGTTAAATGGGTTAAAGAATCTGAAACATAGTAGGCATTCAATGTGAGTGTGGCTTTCCTTTCCCCCTTCTTTGTTTATGTGAAGGGATGGATGTTTGTAAATCTGTGGTTTATAATTCAGGAAGTGCCTAGTTCTGTTCTCAACATATTGCCTCCCTGTCTTAACTCTTTCTCTCCAATTGTGCTGTGCAGTGCTATGGTAGTTTCTACTAGTGGAGCAGCCCAATAGGTCCCCAGTGGGAACTCAGTAGATATTTGCTTCTTCCTTTGACTTGAAGCAAAGTAATGTCAGAAACACTTACAGACAGATACACCTCCAGAGAAAGACTCCCTTCTTGTTAATGCATCTCTTTTGCTAAGTTATATTCATGAAACTATAAGGTGGCTTGAATATCCTACATCCAGAATCATTGCTGTTTTTTATTAAGTGCTACTGCATATCAACTCAGTTAGATGCTATCCTTACTTTCTCTCTAATCCTCAGACAACTCTGTAACACAAGCAATGTTCTCCCCATTCTACAGATGAGGACACTGAGGCTCTAAGAAATTTTATCACAGCAAGTAATTGGTGGAGAAACAATATTCAAGCCTGGGTGTGTCTGAGTCTATGTCTTATTTCTCCTTTACATTGTCCCTCTGCAGATAGTTAGGAAATACTGCTTGGGGAACTAAGGTGGGGAGAAGAGTAATGGTAGATCCAGAGTACAGTCCTAAAACCTCCATTACCAGGTGTTTTTGACCTGGAGAATTTGGGGATATAAGACCAAAAGAGGGATTAGCTATGATTTTGGGGGGGAGAGGTGTAAAGAAGGATTACGGATACTGACAACCACATGGATAAGGAATATAAGCTCCTCACATTAACTTAACATTTCACAGATTAAAACTAGTCGCCCCACACACAGTTTTATGAAGAGTACAGAGCAGGGATTATTAACACATCATACAGAGGAAGACTGAGACCCAGAAAGGGGAAAGATCTGTCTTTAAGTCAAACAGTGGTTCTGTGCCAGAGCCTTGACTGATTACTCCCTCACCCTGCTGCTCCAGGCCAGTGGTCTTGCCAATACCTCCACAGAAAACTATTTCCAATGGCTTTAGAATGTTAGGCAAGCGAAAAATGAAGGTGGAAATAGCTTTAGCAGGCAGGATAAGCACCTCACCCCCTTTCTAAGATCAGGCCATCAGCTCAACAACCAAGTTTCTATGTCGTTTTTACTTCCCTGCTGCAGATTCACTATGTTTGCCTTACATCAGGACACTAATCAGGAAGAAAGCTGAGGAGATGTAGGAGTAGGAGTAGGAGGACAAGTCATGCCAGAAGGGGAAGGAAGTTTAAAGGCTATGGTAATCTATGGTTGCCATTCAGGTCAGCTTGGCAAACGCCTCCTAAAAATCTCCTCTGGGCCAGATCCTGTGCAGGTCCAGAGATAAATGTGAGCTGGCTCTGTTCTCAGGGAGCTTCAAGTTTGGCAGCTATGAACTCTAAGGCCAGCTGAAGCTTTAATACTACACAGAATATCTAAGGGTAGTAGAAGCAGTGTGGTGGGCTATGGGAGATAGAAACCTCCATGCCCAGGGCTAACACAGACCAAGGCCTGCAAGTTTGGGGGTTCCATTCCATATGCTGCATTTGGTCTGGAAGCCCTAATGATACAATAATAGTGAGGATAATAATAATAATAAAAGCTACATTTATGCCAGGCACTAGGCCAAGCGCTTTTCATACATTAACTCTAATCTTCATAGCAATTCTATCTTGTAAAGTATATTATTATCTCAACTATTCAGATCATAAAAAAGATCTCAGGAAACTACAAGGGAATTAAGTCAGCTTGATTCTACAAACATTGAGCACCTACTGTGTGATAAACTCTGTGTGGGTGATGGGAACACAGAGCTAAGACAAAGTCTTAGTCAAGTAAGCAAGCAGAAAAGTGAATACAGCCAGTCAATGACACAGGCAGTCATGTGTTATTTGAGCACCTGTTATATGCCAGGCACTGTGCTGAACATGAAGAACAGAAGAAAAAACAGTGTCACAGTGTGGAGTGACAAATGCCATGGCAGAAGTAACCATGGGGGTTATGGGATCTCAGCCTGAGAAGTGGCAGGGGTAGTCAGAGAAGTCATCTTGGAGAAGATGATCCTCTGGGAAATTGCTGCCCCTCAGATGTTTACAAGAAACCAGATCAGACTCCCATTTCCTCATGAAAGAGCTAGATCCTCCACCTCCTCTCTGGCCCCAGAAAGCCCAAAGTGGAAAAATTGTTCTTTCCCCAAGGAAAAAGTACAATTTGCCTTTCTGATTTGCCTTAAAAAAACATCCTTTAAGATGCCTAGATAAGAAGTAAAGTCCTGGCATCTCACTCAGCTCCTGGCTCATTGTCTCCATGGGGAGTACCTTCAGACAGCTCTTGCCCAGAAGTTTTGTCTGCAGCATTTTTCTATCCTTTCATTATATTCATATTTATTAAAAAGACATAAGCAGTGTCTGAGAATCTGTCTGCTCAACACGACAATGAGATTTTTACATTCAGAAAAATAAATTTTGACAAAATGTTCTAACCCTCAGCAATAACGTTTGTCTTTGTATGTGCGCATTAGTGGGGGTGGGAAATTTTGTACATGAAAGTTTGTGTACATTATTGTAAATATGTTATATGAGTATATGCGTGAAACTGTGTGTTTTGTATTTCTATGAGCATGTGTGAATATGTGTGTGTGTGTGTGTGTGTGAACATGGGCTGGTTTAGATGGATGGGAGACTTCCTGCAAGTTTCTTTAAGGGTTGAATTCCAGAGTATTATCCTTCATTTAATGTCAGGTGAAAGAGGTAATGAGTGATTGTTGCTAGCTGATTGTTGGTTTTTTTTTTCATGAGAATTGCTTTCTGATAAATTGTTTAATAATAATGAAAATAATCAATCATAATAAAATTGAATCAGGTGCTGTGGAAAACTCTGCAGATGTTATTTCATTTCATTCTCAGAATTATCCTGTGTAGGAGGCACTGTAGGCACCCTTATTTTACAGAGGAAACTGAGCCCAGGGATATTAAGTCAATCCAAGGTTGTGCAGTTCTAAATTGGCAAAGCCAGGATTCCAACTCAGGATCATACCTCAGAGCTCCCACTAGGAACCACTACACTCATATTCAAACCAACCCATCACACGATGGTAAGTGCAAGCTATAACATCTTAATGATAGCATCAGATAATGCGGATTTGGAGTTTATAAAGAATATGGAAGGTATTGGGAGCCATTAACATTTCCAGAGTAGAGGAGTACATATAAAGTGGTGCATTTAGAAAATGGATTTCTAGAGAGAGGAGACAGAACCTTTGGGCCAGTCATTTGGATCTTTGCTGCCCTGATTTGTGTGACCAACCAAGAAAACAAGGAGTAAATTTGGCTCTTTGGGGGGCCTCAAATCTGATGAGTAATGGTAGCTAGTCTTGTGGAGGTGCTGACAGGGGAAGAAGACACGGTGTTTTGTCTTTTAGGAAAGTCCCCAGTGAACTAGCTGCAGTTGCTTGGAGGCTGATTGCCAAATCATGTGGACTTTAGAAGCTTCCAGAGGTTCTGACCTTATTTACCTGTGTTCTTTAGTCTCACTCCAGCTCTGGTTATTAGATGTACAAGTTAACTTCTTTGAGCTTCTGGAATCCAGTTGTTTCTTTTCAGTTCTCTAATCCTAAGCCCTCCAAAAAAAAAATCATTGCTAAAAGCCATTGAAAGAAGTGTGGAGGGGTGCCTTGTAGGTTATTATTTTGTGATTTTTAAAAAATTTATTCAAGTATATCATTCATACATGAACACACATAAACAAGAAGTGTATGGTAAAAGTTGTGAACTTACAAACCAAACATGAATAACATCATACGGGGGTTTCATACATCAACCCACCACCAACACCTTGCATTGTTGTGAGACATTTGTTACAAATTATGAAAGAATATTGTCAAACTCTTACTACTAACAATAGTCCATATCTTACATTTGCTGTATTTCACCCCCAAACCACTTTATTATTATTTTTTAAAATATATTTTTATTACTGAAGTTGTGAACTTATGAAACAATCATGCACATGTGTAGAATTCTCATAAAACGCCCTTTCATCCACACACCACACCATGGTGGAACATTTGTTGCAGGTTATGAGATAATATCAACAGACTATTACCACCAATGACAGCGAATATTTGGCACAATATTTCCATACTCCCCCATTATCAACACGTACATTCTTGGCATAGATGCATGAATGTTGCAGTAGTACATAGGTCACACCACGTGCATTTTTCTCTTGCTTCTCCACATTCCCACCACCCTGCAATAGTGATGTACATCTGCTCTAGCTCACAGAAGGACACTCTTGCATCTGTATCATAAACCACAATTATCATCCGGCTCTGGGTTCACTGTGTTATTCAGTCCCTAGATTATTCTCTAGCTTTCTTTCAATTGACATTTATATCCCTAGACTACTCTTTCCAGCCACATTCCAATTTATAAACCAGATGCTATTCACTATAATAAGTTACCAACAACTCTATACATTTCCACACTTTTACAGTAAAGTTAATTAAAACTTCTCATACATGAAGCAGCAGTAGTCTTCTCAGCCCTTCTCTTATCTCCTAATAACCTAAACCCTAGGTTTTAACTCCATGCATTTATTCATTGTATTTAGTGCATATTAATGAGACCATGCAATATTTGTCCTTTTGTGTCTGGCTCACCTCACTTAGCAAAATGTCTTCAAGATTCATCCATGTTATAAAATGTGTCTCAATTTCATTTCTTCTTAGTGCAGCATAGTATTGCATCATATGTATATACCACATTTTGCCTATCCATTCATTTCTGGATGGGCACTTGTATTGTTTCCATCTTTTGGAAATTGTGAATAATGCCGCTATGAGCATCGGTGTGCAAATGTCTGTTTGCGTTACTGTTTTCAGTTTTTCTGGATATATTCCTTGCAGAGGAATTGTTGGATCATATGGCAGTTCTATATTTAGCTTCCTGAGGATCTGCCAAACTGTCTTCCATAGAGGCTGCACCATTTTACAATCCCATCAACAGTGAAGGAGTGTTCCTATTTCTCCACATCCTCTCCAGCGCTTATTGTTTTCTATTTTTTTAAAGTAATGGCCATTCTATGCGGTGTGAAATGATATCTCATTGTCGTTTTGATTTGCATTTCCCTAATAGCTAGTGATATTGAACATTTTTTCATGTGCATTTTGGCCACTTGTATTTCCTCTTTGGAGAAATGTCTATTTAAATCTTCTGCCGAGTTTTTGATTGGATTGCTTACTCTTTTATTGTTGAGTTGTATGATCTCTTTTAATAGAATGGAAATCAAACCCTTATCAGATATGTGGTTTCCAAATATTTTCTCCATTGAATGGGCTGGCTTTTCACCTTCTTGACAAAATCCTTTGAATCACAATGTTCTTTAAGTTTGAGGAGGCCCCATTTATCTATGTTTTCTTTCGTGGCTTGTGCTTTTGGTATAATGTTTACAAATCTGCCACCTACCACCAGGTCTTGAAGATATTTTCATTGTAGGTTACTTTTTAAAATAAAACAAGTAATTCAAACTCATTGTAACAATTCACACAGCACAGAGACATATAAAGAAAAACAATTATTTCCCCCAAGTGTCTTGCCATCCCATCTATGGCATAATTACTTCCACATCTTTGTCATGTTCCATAAACCCATTTAAATAAATATACATATATGTAGAGGTGTTTATTTCCAGAAAAAAGCATCATATTATGCAAATTTCACCCCCCAGATGGCTCCCTCATCTCTCTTCTCATTGTCTGCTCGTTGTCTCTGTTCTTTGTGTCTGCTCATTGTATGTGCTCATTATCCCTGCTTGCGTCTACTTGTTGTCTGCTCATCTTCTTTAGGAGGCACCAGGAACCGAACTTGGGACCTCCAATGTGGAAAGCAGGTGCCCAATTGCTTGAGCCACACCTGTTTCCCACAAATGTTTTTGTTAACATCATTTCATTTCACCCTCCCATAAGAAATAGCAACTTTCTTTGCTCATTTAACACTAAAGGTATCATAGACTTTGCTCCAAGTCAATAGCTATAGGAAAAGACCAACAAACTCAACCACATAAAAGCAAAAATCTAAATAGAAAAAAGTTAGGTCTAATAAGGACATTAACCATTTATCTGTCATATGAGTTGCAAATATATTTCTCAGTCTATTCTTTGTCTTTTGACTGATTTTGTTGTCTTTCATCAGTCAAGATATATGGATAATCTTGAAGTGGAGGAGACCTTTATAAACAAGACAGGAAACTCAGATTCCATGAAGCAAATGATAGTGTTGTTTTACTACTTTGAAAAAAAAAGCTAAGATTTAAAAGGGAAATTTCTCCAAGCAGAAGAAAGACTTAGGTGTAAAAGCATCTTGAAGAAGGGCAGAATCCATTGGAAGAAACAGAAGTATCAGATCAACATTCAAATAGCTACAGGGAGGACAATTTGACCTGAAGCTGAGGTGTTTTACATAGAACTAGCAAGAAATGACAGAGGCCCTGTCTGGAGACAGGGGTGACAAAGAATGACTTATTATGTAAATGAGAGGAAAGAGCTGGAAGGGTTTCTCAGAGAAAACCAAGGCTTTATTTCATAGTGGTGGGAGAAGGGGGTTCTAGACCCAGACAATCAGGTGCTCCTGAGGCCATACCCTTTCCAGCAAGATCTTCTCTAAAGTGGAGTGTCTCTGCTAGTTTCCTCTAACTCTGGTTGGAAGGTCTACCACACTAAGTGCCTCATGGAATCCATCAAAGCCTTCCATCCTCACTCCCCTTAGACTCCTGGTCCAGTTGCCCATCATATAGGTGATTGTGTGATCCCATTGGCATAGCACAAGCAGAAGTTTTGGACCCTTACAGTGAAATTGTTCAGAATAATGGCCTGACACTCATTAGCTGTGTGACTTTGGACAAGTCACTTTCCCTCTCTGAGTTTCAGTTTCCTCATTTACAAAATAGACTAACCCTGACTTTGAAGGTTTTTCAGGAAGAATAAATCAGTTGGCTAATATATGTGAAAGGGTTTCAAGGAATGTCAAGGCCAATAAAAATATAGATGTTTACTATGATGCCAGCTTAGGCAGACTAATCAAAAGAAATGAGATAGGCATGCCAAGCAGTAGTTTTCACCTACCCTTGATATCTGCAAACCATTTTGGATGGGAGAGGGGAGGTTATATGTAGTGGCTGGGTGGGTTCTGAGAAGAACCACAGTCAACTATCCATGGAACACGTGGGGAGGATGACATAGATTGTGATGAGACATCAGTGAGGTGATGTCTGATATTTAAAGAGTATTATCACACAATTATTAATTCAGGTCAGAAAGCCAAGTAGAAAGTGTTTGCCCTGTTATCATCATCAATACTCAGGACAAGATCAGCCCTTGAATCTTCAGGAGGCCCCGACTAATACCACTGAAAGAATTTGAACTCTGAAGGGCAAATAGATGGCCAAGTCCATATGGGCAAGGCCATGTGAACATGCAATCTCAGAAATGGCTGAGGGTATGGGTGTGAGTGGTGGCCTGAGTGGGATACAAAAAAGGTAAACTTAGCCCTCACCTCTGTATGGACTCTGGAACCTGTCTTCCTGGGTGTGGATGCTGGCACTCTTGCTACTCTCTGTGAAATGTTGGGCAAGTTACTTAATCTCTGCATGTATTGATAATAGTATTAGTTTCACAGTATTCTTTTGAGGATTAAACAAATAAATATTTGTAATATGCTTAGAATAGTGGCTGGTACATAGTAACTATTATCTAATTGCTGTTTTTAAAATAATAAAGCAATAATAATAAAAAACAAATGAATAATTTACTTAGTAGAGTATTTAAGGTTTTTTTTACCTAATCAGGTCCTTATCTATCCCTCCAGTATCATTTCTCATTTAAAATTGCATTTGCCAAGAAATGCAACTTAAAATTGCAAGAATTTAAATTTGAATAAAGAATAAAATTTCAATAAAGAATTTAAAATTGCAACTTAAAATTTCAAAAATCCCCATATTACAACTATTTTTCCCTCTCTCTCCCCTCAGAACCTCCAGTAGCCATTGCCCCCACATCCATGATAAAAGTCATTCCATTGCTAGGATTACAATAAGTCTACAGTAAAAGTCTATTCTAGTCCATTGTCCATTCCCCAATCCTGAGGATTCTGGGATGGTGATGCCTATTCCACCTCTAATTGAGAGGGGGTTTAGGTCCCATGGGGCAGATGGATGGGATTTTCTTGCTTGCAGATGCAGACTCTTTCTGTTCCTTGAGATGGTCATTGTCAGTCATCTTCTCCTTGTTAGTTGTCCTGTGTGAGTCCAATGAACTGGAGAGTAGGTTTTGCAAGTCTGTTGAGATTCAGGGCCTACCTGGCACATGGACAGCCCAAAGATTTAAGTCTCTTGGACATACAGCTATCAACTCTAGTACTAACTATAGGTTCAAATAGAGGTGCAGCAGAGCCATCTGTAGGGAAACCACAACTGAGTCCATCTCTATCACACTGGGAAGCATAAATTCCAAAGTAGGGCCAACTGGCAAGGCACCAAACTCCTGAGCTGTCTGCCCTACCAATAGTGTCTGGATGTGTCTGGAGCCCTCAGGAGCCCTGCTATTTGAGGTAATATTGACTTTGGCAGTTTATGGATTCCTGCTGAGATGTGCATAAGTGTAACCCCTGAAATGACCACCTGACTTGCTTTGAGGTCTCTTAGCCATATAAATTCATTTGTCTTTACCCTTTCTCCCTTTTGGTCAAGGTCTTTTTCCAGTAACATTGCTAGTTGGTGCTTGGTAGTAATCCCTTGGTGCCAGGGAGGCTCATCCCTGGGAGTCATGTCCCACGCTGTGGGAAAGGTAATGCATTTATATGCTGAATTTTGGCTTAGAGAGAGGCCACATTTGAGCAACAAAGAGGTTCTCAGGAGGTAACTCTTAGGCACCCTATAATACTATGCTGAGTTTCAATTTCAGAAGTAAAGATTCATAAGTACGTTCATCACTATCTAGGGCCCAACAATGGTCCGTCCTCCTTCATCTATCTCTGCCCCGGTACTCAGGGGATTCTTGCTGTCCCATTAGAGAATGTGGCAGAGCTCCCCAGGATGGGAATTTGATATTTCTTTGGTTATTGTGTGGATCTCCACCCACTGTGACAATGCCCCATGAACAATTGAGCACATTCATATACCTTATAGGTATGTCCCAGGTGAACCTCCTCCAATGCATCCTCCATCTTTGATATCCCACACCAATGATCTTCCCCTGATGCAATTGTAACATGTCTGTGCTCCAAAACTTCTTAAAAATTGAAGCCAACAAAATACCCAAATACAATTAATTGAAAAATGATATAATGATGTTGGTTTTAAAAATAATGAATAAAATCCAAAAGTTTTTTAAAAGTTTGAAATAATGGAAAAAATATATATAAAATATAAAATTAAATTTTTTAACATTATGTCTTTCATCACAGTAAGATGTGTTGTCTTGCATGTACTGTGACATTTGTTTCCATTTATTTGCCTAGAGTCTAAATTTTTTCATTTTTTTCAAAGAAGCTTTATATTACAGAAAAGTCATGTAAAGAATATAGTTGATTCCCATATACCCTATATCTTCTACATTTCCCCTTTCCCCTATTAATAACATTTTATATATGGATGGTACATTTGTTACAATTAATGTACAAATATTGAAACATTGCTACTAACCATGTTCAGTGATTTACATTGTGGTTTACATTTTGAACCATACACCTTTATAGATTTTGATGAAGTTTGATGTGGTCTGTATCCATCCTTGCAGGGTCATGTAGAAAAATTCCATCGCCCCCAAAAGGTCCCATGTTCTATCTATTCTATTCTTCCCTCCCTCTCCCCTCGGGACCCATGGGTACCACCAAAATAACTCATTGAAAGACCAGACTAATAGTTACTTGCAACAACATTGAGGGCTTGACATACTGGCCTGTCCTACCCTGTTAGGCACTGCCGGTGCTCTCAAGAGACTCCCGCCCTTCTATTTGAGATCATAGGAAGACTCCACAGGATGGGAAACCAAAAACTTCCTGCTCATTATGTGAGTCTCCACCCATGATACAACACACTATGACAAAATGAATGCTACACACTCCCTAGAAGCCTGTCCCAGGTATGAACTGTCTTGCATGGCCCCCGCATCCAACATCTTAAACCAGTAACCCACCCCTGCCATATTTGCCAAAACATTCCCAATATTGTAGTTTCAACCACATACCTGCCAATCCCCAGAGTTCACATGCTCCCTCTCCCAACTCTCCCCCCAATTCTATGGACAGTCTAATACACCCTCCAAACACTACCACCCTTACAGACCAGCACCACCCATCCCAATAGCATTGCTGCACCACTGTTATGCCCATCCACTGCACAACTCCACCCTTACACCCTTACCATAGATTTTGCCCATATGGGCATTGACTCACAACCCTCTACGTCCTTTCTCTCTCCTGTAAACCTATCTTCCAGACTCTAGCTCTGTGAGCCAGTTTGAAATGTTTAATTCATATCAGTGAAGTCATGTAATATTTGTCCTTCAGTGCCTGGCTTGCTTGACTAAACATAAGGTCTCCAAGATTCATCCATGTTATCCTGTGTGTAAATAATGCATTCCTTCTTATAGATGAGTACATACATACATTGTATGTATGTGCCACAATTTGTTTATCCATTCATCTGTTCATGGACATTTGGGCTTTTTCCAACTTTTGGCAATAGTGCATAATGCCACTATGAACATTGGTGTACATATATCTCTTCATGTCCCTGTTTTCAGTTCTTCTGT
>JAQZBX010085280.1:0-13162 GCA_029593785.1 Cabassous unicinctus
TACTTTGACGATGCTCTTTCATGATATGTTAACAGATTTTTCACAACAATGCAAGGTGTTTGTGAAGGGGTGATGTGTGGGAGCCCTGTATGATGTTATGCTTGTTTGTTTTGTAAGTTCACAAAGTTTGTTGAACACTTATAGTTTATGTATGTTCATGTATGAATGATATACTTCAATAAATTGTTAAAAAAAAAAAAAGATACTGTAAAAAAAGAAATATTGAATTCCTATCCCGTGTAGTCTTACTACATTCTCTAATACAATGGCAAGAATCCCTAGAGTATATGAGCAGTGCCTAGTGAAGAAGGACAGACCAATATGTCAGGTCCTTGATATTGAAGCTTGTACTTATAAACATTGTTGTAGTGAAATTGAAACTTAGCCTAATAGTATATTTTGCCTAACCACTACCTCATAAAAGCCACCTCATTGCTCTAATGTGACCTCTTTCTAAGCCAAACTCAGCATATAAACTCACTACTTTATCCTAGCATGGGATATGACTCTCAGGGATGAGCCTTCCTGGCACTGAAGGATTATTATCAAGCACCAACTAACGATGCATTTGGAAAAAGATCTTGACCACAAAGGGGAAATATTAAATACAAATGAATTTTTATGGCTAAGAGATTTCAAATGAGTCTGAAGGTCATTCATAGGTTACACTTATGCATGCCTTAAGAGGATCTCACTTACTGCCATTGTAAACAGTGCTTTAAGAAGGGGGGGGCGAGAGTTCTAGAGACATCTGGACACTATAGGCAGGGCAGATTACCCCAGGAATTTGGCACCTCATCAGTAGGCCTTACCTTGGAATATATGATAACCTATACACACAATGTATTGGAGTTGGACAGATTTATAATTTTCCTACATATGATTCTTATGTCCCTTTTATTTAAATGTATAATCAGCACTATACCCATTAAATATGTGTCCCAGAGACTTAAATCTTCAGGCTGTTCATATGCTGGTTGATCCTTGAATCTCAACAGAGTTGCAGTCAATGCATAATCTCCAATTCATCAGACTCAACCAGGAAACTAACAAAAGGATGACAATGTCCATCCCAAAAAAGAGAAAATATCTACAACTGCAAGTAAGACAGTCCCACCCATCTGCCCCATGGGATCTAAGCCCCTCTCAATCAGAAGCAGAATGGGTATCATCACCCCAAAATTCTCAAGATTGAGGAATAAACAAACATAAGGAGGAAATGCAGCTATGGACCAATAATAAGAAGACTTATTATTATTCTAGTAATGGAAGAACCTGTAACATTGATATAAAGGCTGTGGTCACAAGAGGTTCTGAGGGGAGGGAGAGGGAAGAATAGGTATAACATGGGACATTTTGGGGACATTAGAATTGTTCCACACATTGTAATGATGGATACAGGCCATTATACATTCTGTCAAAACCTATGAAATTGTGGAGCGCAAAGTGTAAATTATAATGTAAACTATAGACAATGGTTAATAACAATGCTTCAATATGTGTTCATAAATTGTAACAAATTCACCACACTAATGAAAGATGTTTTTAATGGGAAAAAGTGTGGGACGGAGAGAGGGTGATGTATACAGGAATCCCTATATTTTTAATGTAACCTTTATGTAATCTAAATCTTCTTTAAAAAAAATAATAATAAAATAACATTGTACCTTCACACTAAATAAAATCATATGGTCTGTATAAAAATTTTAGTTACATTCTCCTTTAGAAACTCAATTCCCAAAAAGCTGCCTATGCTTAGACCACTTCCCAGTCTCTCACATTCCAATGAAATCCCATTTCTCTTCCTCCAACTTACAGTGTGCCTCATTTTCATGGTCCCATAGAACTCAGCTTCCAAATGAAGCTTCTTCTATCTTCTACTGGGTTGGTCTAGCCTCTTAGTCTGAGTTGGTGTCAGCTTTCTGAGGCTTCCTCAGTCCAGTTCCTCTTGGGGCTGTTGATCCTCATGTAGTTGGGGGTGGGGGGATCTGTGACATTACAATGGATAGAGTAGAGGTTCTTAAATGGGAGGTGGATTACAGTAGCCTGAATGGAAATTTTCACAGAAAGGTGTACATTTCACAGCCCAAAACCATGCTTTTTCCAAGTTAGGGTGTCTTAAGATGGGTCGCTAAGTGCTTACCCTTCTGCGATAGAGGATGTGTTGCTCTCAGTTTCTTCTGCCAGCTGTCCTGCCTCTGCAGCTTCACCAGCTCTTAGCCTGTTCAGCTCCTTTTTCTGATCTTCCAAATTATAGTGCAGGTGTTGACAGATTTATTCACTTTCTTTGACTTCTTTCTTCATGGCCACCATCAATCTCTGCTGCAACAGTTGGTGCCACTATTTGGATTGGCATGGTGTTGAGGGTGGCTTCTGCTTCTTCAGTATCTCCTCATAGAAGATGTGCAGTTGAATCCCTTCTTCAGGCCACACTCTGTGCTCCAGAATAGCCTCAAAGGAAGGAAACACATGGCAGGAAATCAAACGGTGGAAGCCTTGTTCCCTGGTAACCAACCAGTTCACAGACACTGTACAGGGCTTCTCTTCCTTCTTCACCTAGATAGTGGGTCCAAGCATACATGCTTCAGCAACTCCTGGAAGTTATCCAAGGAGCAGACTAAAGTTGGTATTGGCTATACCTGGGGGGCAAAATCTGTGGTGCTGTCTTTGGAGAGCTCATCTGAAATACTGGGATGTTTTTCCAATGGATGAAAATGTAATTTTGGTTTGTCACTCAACAGGAACCCCATTTACCATGTGCACCTTGGTAATACATACACATCTGACACATTGGTGCTCTGAAGAAAACCTGTAGCTTGATGAATTTAAGGTCTGCTCAAATGAAACTGAGAAAGAAGACCTCCCTTATACCCTTGGAATCTTACTGGACTAGGAACTTGGATTTATTAATTTCCATGCTGTAGACTACCCAGAACCTTCTTTTGATTTGAAGCATCTGAGAAGGGACAGTTATGTAAATAAGTGACCTGGGTCCAGGGTTCCTAAGCTATTAGCCAGCACTGATCTCATGCATCCCTGGAGGATCTCCATCCCTATCACCCCCCAAATGTGTGAAATCACATTGCTTATTCCTCCTCCTTTGGGGATACAGCCTTAGACAATGTCTTGTGCACAATTATATTAATCATAATATTGCCTTATAGCAAGGTTTTTACTCCTTGAAAATGCTGTAATACTTATTGAGATTTTAAGTTTATAATTGCAGGTTCTTTGATTTTCATTCTTTTTATTTTGGCATTTAATTTTTGAATGACAATTGAATTCTCTTCTTTGGAACATGGAAATGGTTTCATATTCCTGAACGTTTATAATATTATGTGAATCTCTAAAAGAAGTTTTCTATGTAATTAATTTTCTAAGTAAATTTCAAGTGAGAACACTCAAACAAGATAAATGGTAACCTCTTTTTAACCTATTTTTTAAAGAAAGCTAATATAGAATGAATCACATTTAGAGAGAAATAATTTGTGTATTTTGTTAAGGCTCTTACAGGTCTTCTTTGTATCTCTCATAACAAAGCAACAAAACAAAGTTAAAATCACCTTTCTCAGAACAGAGTCTCCTCTTAACATGTCCTTATTAGATTATCTCCTTCAGGGGAAGGTAGAAAATAGACTTCCCTGTCTTAAAGCTTTGATTACACAAACCTCAGATGACCATGACACAAAAATCTCAACTAAGGTTTGTGGAATCAAGGTAATGTTAGCCTAATGATATCCATAGTTTTATGAATAACAGAAAAAAATTGAAGAGTGCAGGATGAAGAAAGGAAAAGATGGAAGCATAAGTTTTGTTGTGGCAGGACATGGGGGGAATGTGAAAATCCAGCAAAAGACATAGGATAGAGAGAATTAACCTCCAAGGAAGGTGTTAGAGACGAAACAAAGGATCAATAGGGAACAGGAAGCAGGGATGGGTCACTGGAGGGGAGCACAGGGGGAAATCAGAGAAGTAGGGTGGAGGGAAATTGGCTGGGGTAATAGTACACAACTCGGAATTGTAGCAGAAGATCAATTTAGGGAAAACAGGAATTAAAATTGTGAACCTTAATTGAGGCTATATTGTTATAGACTGTTAGGCTCTTTGTAAGGGGTGGGTAGAAGATAGAGAAGTCCCTGAGCTTAGGATATAGCATTAGATCTCAAAAATACAGAGACCTCTGGAATAAATATGGGATCTTATGCTCCATCATGACACCCACTCTCATAAAGTCCTAGTTGATTTTATTTTTTTAAGTGTTCTAAAGATGCAATCTAATAAGAAAATGTAATAAAAATGAAATATGAATCTCCTAACCACTCTTTCTCAGTTCCACACTCCTCTACCCCAGTCATCCATTTAGCTCCTGCTTTTCTACCTATATAAAGCAGTTAGATTACATACCTGATAATTGGGTGATTTGCCTATGCCTATGTGTATTCTGAAGCCCCACAGACTCAAAGTAGAATTTTTGTGTTTGCATAATAATTTACCCTTCATTTATCCATTCATATGTTGTCTACCAAATGATGGGAATTACCTCTTCAGTGAAAGACTCAGTGAGCTTCATTCCTTCACTGGAAACCCTTTATTTTCTTTCCTTTGACCCATAGGGAAATAGGTCAAAATGCATCGGGGAAATCTTACCCAGGAGAAATTAGACCCCTCACAACCCAGCTCTCTTGAATCAAAAGTAATTTTTCTTCCATCCTTACCTAAAGGCTTAAAGCCCTCTTCATTCCAGATCACTGTTTCATCTTGTCTGGTTGGATGTGAAACAAGAACAGCCTCTGAAGGATTTTTATCCCCTCTCCTAGTTTTAGGTGATGTCCCAAATTCCCCCAAGTTGGGGACTCTGATTTAGTCCTGAATATGCATCAGTGGTAGCCAAATTTTCTCTCCCACAGGCAGAATTCAGATTAACAACCTCATGGAAGAGCAGATAGGATATGAATGTACACAAAGGCTTCCAGTAACTCTTGTGTGACATCATCATTAACTCAGTTCTACATGCCCAGTTTGACCCTAAACATGGCAACATGAAACATGTGACAATTGTTGAAGTAGGGGATTGGTGATGGGGAGACAAAAATTTTATTAAAAAAATGAATCAAAACTTCTCCCTGCCCTCAAATAAATGGCTATCTATTGAGGTAGAGTGACTGCGGAACAGGGAATGATAATTAGGATGGACTATTGCTTTCTCCTAAACCTCTCATTTGACTCTGGTTGCAACCTGTTCCTCCAGGTCTGGTCATAAAATGTCCGATCAGAACCATTCACAGTTCCCTTTTTCTCTGAGTCTTCATACAGGCTGTTATCTCTGACTAGAAGGCTTTCTCTCCCCTGGCTCATGCTGCCTCAGAGACACATGGTGTTTTAAAGAGTTGGGCTCCTGCATTTTGGGCTCAGCTCCACCCTTTTCTGGTCATGTGATCATAAACATTTCAACTGACCTTTCCATGCCTTACTTCCCTCATCTATAAAATAGGGAGTACTCTATCAATTGCATAGTGTTGTAAGTGGGATGAAATAGGCTAATACATGGGAACACGGAAAACAATGAGTGGCGGGTACAGAATAAGACCATGTGAACATTTGCTCTTATTATTATACTTAGGTCACAACTTACTGAGCATGTCCTAACTAGGTGATTTTCCTGCTTAATGTTTTCAGAGAACCTGATTATCCACAATTGTGGCACTCATCATGGTTGATGGGAGATTCTTAGTCACAAATCTGTCTCCTCCAAATAGACTGTAGCAAAGTGGGGGTAAAGACCAGCTCTAGCTCATTTTTGCAGTTCCAGAAAATATGACAGTGTCTGGCACATGGTGGGTACTTGATACACATTTGTTTCATCAACAAATGTGTGGTGACTCCTCCAAAGGACACATCCATCATAAATATTCAGTAGAATGGGATTGTGTGATCTGGTTCCTAGAAGTGCCATCACTCAAAAGTGGAACTTGGGCCACTGTTATTTCATCTACTGGGCTTGAGACCCAGGAAATGTTATTGTGAATGTCCTTAGCCCCTTCATGTACTTCCCTTTGGGGCCTCTGAAAGAGGGTTATGATTGTCCTCACATAAAAAGGACTGAGCTCAGGACCTTTGAGATCACCTCTCTGGGAGGTTGTGGAGTGCACTCAGGTAAAAATCCATTGTTCTTTTCTTCAGTCAAGCCTCCATATTTATTCTGGAGGCCACTTGCTGATATGACAGTGGATTTCAGATACATGAGTAAGTCCATTTGTGTGCAGTTAAGCCTAGAACAGACTAGAAGAACCTCAAATTGCCAATCTGATTAGTCATGAGTGCAGTGAATGTTGTTTTAAACCTCTACTTTTGGGGTTTATCTGCTATACAGCAAAGAGATAACAAGAACAATCTCTAACTTGGCCCTGTTTATCTCCAAACTTTGTGGGAGCTTCTGCTAGTCATTTCATTTTCAAGAGCATCTGGCATATCATCTGGCATGTAGACCTTATACAATAAATCTTTGTTCACTGAATGGCTGAATTAAAGATAGGTATTTATCAGAGTGAATCTGCATAAAATTATATGTGCAACAATAATTTTTCATCAAAGTCAGTGAAACTCCATGTTGGAGGTGCCTACTTACAAAATGGTAGAAAACTTTACATTATTTCTTCTTAAAGTGCTCCCCTCCCACTGCTTAAGGTTCTGCAATATTCTCCAGAATATAATGAATTATCAAGGCATTGGAAAAAAAGGCTTAACACACACCTTTTACTGAAGCACTGGCTTTGCTGCTTCCATGCCCTATTTGAACACAGGCAGCTTGACAAAGCCAGGAGTACCATGAGCAGATTTAGCTCTCTAGGTGCACAATTTCCCTCTAAATTGTTGCCACCTACTCCACGATAGCATCAATAAGTAGGGCCTTGTCTTTTCCCAATGTCTAGGACTCTCCTTTCCTACTCCAACCCACCTTCCCCTCAGTCTCCAATCCACCCAGTGTGACCACTTCAATGAGCTGATTATGCACTTTTGGCAGCTTCTGCTTTGCAGAGCCCAACTACCTCCTTGAATTATGTAGGAAAAGAAGAAAAATAGAGGAAAATTTTACATTCAGTTTAAGTTTTAATAAATTATCTTGCCATACATTTTCAAAAGGCCATGAAGAAAAAATTCCATTGATTCTCTTAAAAGTTGCACGATGAAAAAAGAGACATTTCAATTTGGTCATAATCTACAGGGAAATGTGCAAAGAGTAGATGAGAAGAGGAATAACTCCCCATCCACTGCTCCTGATGTCTCCACACTCACACTTCCCCTTGGAAGTCACTGAAAATGCTGCATAGTCATTCACACCTCCACAATGAGCATTGTTCATGTTCTCACTAGCAGGAATTGCTTTGTGTCCTATTTTCTGCTGCAAAATTATATTCAAAACTGAAAACCAACAATGAGGCAGATAAAAAAACCAATAAAATGAAACAAATGAAATCAAGTTTTTCATATATATAATGACCTCCCAAAATATTTACAAAGATTTTCCTTATACTGATGTCTCAATAAATAGAGGACCTTTAGTGGGGGAGACACTTAGGATGCTGCTAAAATAACACATATCCCTCCTGATATAATATTATATATGTGATATTTTGACTGTTTATCATCTACCTGCTCCACATAATAATGTTCTGTGAAGACAAAAATCTTCTCTGGTCTGTTTGTCAGTATATGTCTGGTATTTACACTGTGCCTAGCACCTACCATTAGCCCAAAAATATTTGTTGAATGAATTAAGTAATGAATTTTGGGGGATTAGTAACTTTACACAGCTTCTTTATTTATTACCTGTGTGAAAACAAGAATAAATAAATTGATACTATTGCAAACACAATTTAGATTTAATTAAAAGGAGAAAAGAGGTGACAGGTGGAGCTCAGTGGTTGAGTGCCTGCCTCACATATATGAAATTCTGGGTTCAATCTCCAGTACTGCCTAAAATTTAAAAAAAAGAGAGAGAGAAGAGAGCTTGAACAGTGAAGTGATAGAAAAAATAAGATTGTTCACAAATCAAATGTGCTTTCCTTATCTTTACTTTGGAGAGAGACAGCTCTATTTCTGCCACTCACAGTGGGATGTACAAGTACTGAGAGCCTCTGGTCTGGCTGTGTTTAAATGCACAATCATATTACCTAGCTACAGTAGTAAAAGGAGCATGCTGCTGGCATAAAGATACATAGAACACTGGAATCAAATTGATCATTCAAAAACAGACTGTCACATCTATGATCAAGTGATTTTTGACATGGATGTCAAACCCACCCTGTTGGGGCAGAACAGTCTAATCAACAAATGGTGCTGGGAGAACTGGATATCCATAGCCAGAAGAATGAAAGAGGAACCCTATCTCACACCTTATAAAAAAATTAACTCAAAATAGATCAAAGACCTAAATATAAAAGACAGAACCATAAAATTCCCAGGAGAAAATTTAGGGAAACATCTTCAAGACTTGGTGTTAAGTGGTTGATTCTTAAACCTTACACTGAAAGCAGGAGCAACCAAAGAAAACATGGATAAATGGGACCTCCTCAAACTTAAAGACTTTTGTGATTCAAAAGACTTCATCAAAAAATGCAAAAAGGCATTCCATTCAATGGGAGGAAATATTTGGAAACCACATATCTGATAAGGGTTTGATTTCTATTCTATATAAAGAGAGCATACAATTCAACAATAAAAGAGCAAGCAATCTAAATAAAAATCTCAAAGGACTTAAATAGAAATTTCTCCAAGGAGGAAATGCAAATGGTGAAAAAGCACATGAAAAATGTTCAATATCACTAGGTAGTAGAGAAATGCAAATCAAAATGAAAATGAGATATAATTTCACACCACATAGAATGGAAATTATTTTTTTAAAAAAACAGAAAATAATAAATGTTGGAGAGGATGCGGAGAAATAGGAACATTCTATCACTATTGGTGGGAATGTAAATTGGTTCAGCCTTTGTGTAAGATAGCTTGGTTGTTACTCCAGAAGCTAAATATAGAACTGCTATGTTATCTAGCAATTCTTCTACTAGGAACATATCCAGAAGAACTGAAAATTGTGACAAGAACAGACCTTTTCACACTAATGTTCATAGCAGTGTTATTCACAATGTCCAAAGATAGAAACAATCCTAGAGTCCATCAACCAATGAATGAATAAACAAAATGTGGTATATACATACAATGGAATACTATGCTGCAGTAAGAAGAAATGAAACTGGAACACATAGGATAACATGGATGAATCTTGAAGACATTATGCTAAGTGAAATAAGCCAGACACAAAAGGACAAATATTGCATGGTCTCAATAATACAAACTAAATACGAAGAATAAATGCAGGGAGTTAAAACCTGAGTAGAGGTTACTAGGAGATAGGATGTGGGCTGAGAAGGGGTACTGATAATTAATGCATGTACAATTTTTAATTAGCTTGCTGTAAAAGTGTGGAAATGGATAGAGTTGAGTGTGATACATTATAGTGAGTATGACTAAAAAAGATGGCTTACAGATGGGATTGTGACTTAAAAGGGTAGACTGCATATGTAAATGTAAATTCAAAGAAAAATAGAGAATAATCTAGGGACTAAATAACACAATGAACCCAGAGATGGGTGAGAATTGTGGTTATTACTGCAAATGCAACAATGTCCTTCTGTGAATTAGGAGAAATGTACCTCACTATTTGCAAGGTGGGAAGAATGTGCAGAAGCATGGGAAAATAAAATTAATGTAACCTATAGACTATAGTTAAGAGCAATACTTTTATAATCTTGCATCAATGCCAAAGATGTACTGTGTTAATAATAGCGGGTATGGAAAAATATACAAAATGTACACTATAGACCATAGTTAGTGGTAGTAGTCCCATATTATCTCATAATCTGTAACAAATGTTGTGTTGTATGGAAATTCCACACAGGTACATGATTGTGTTGTAAGTTCACAACTTCTCTAATAAAAAAAAAGGGGGGGGGTGCTTTAAGACTTTGGTTAGTTAAAACATGGGCCAAAAGATGGCCTACACTTAATGAAGTGGAAATGCCAGAACTGCCCTGGTATAATGCAGATGAAGGGGTACAAAGGCTTATGGAGATTGGAATGTTAGAGTAGATTTATCATGACAGACATACCCACTCAGAAGTGCCCAGTGTATACACCTTTCACTACAACTGTGAGGAATAAATTTTTTATTGGAGTACCATATATCCTGAAGTGCTCTATGGTCACTTTTCTCTGTAGGTCAGATATTACTGTGGGAACTGCTGATACTGTATTTGGATCCTTAAATATAATGGGGATGATGAGCTCCCACGTTGGCAGAGCTTAGTGGTGGCACTTAATTGCCCAACACAAGGGGGCATGGTGACTGTAATGGATAGGAAAGTCAATGCATTAATTAAAACAGACTGACTCACAGAGACCTATGGCATTGGCTAGTTGACCATGAGGTACCTATAAGTGAAATAAGTAGGCAGTGCACTAAATTCTTATGTGATCTGTACAAGTAGAAGAGTTCTAGGTCAAGTGGACAAAAGTGTAAATTGAATAAAATAAATAATAAATAAATAAATAAATAAAGTGTCAAGGCCCCTTAATCAATTCCCAGACTTGAGAGAGTTTAAGAGACTCAGAACTCATTGAATGTAGGGTAACCTGGGTCACTTTGGGGAAGGACACTGGCCGCTGCTAAAAATTTATGCTATTAAGACTCCTCCCAGCTTTCCCCAAAGGAACCTATGGCCTCTTTCCAGTGTGACTGTGCTATGGGGGAAAGGAAATGATCAGACAATTCAGCAATTCCTGAATAATAGCTCTGAACTGATACTAATTCCAGGGGACCCTAATCATCACTGTGGTCCACTAGTCAGATTAGGGGCTTATGGAGTTCAGGTAATTGATGGAGTTTTAGTTCAGGTACATCTCACAGTGGTTCCAGTGGGTCCCAAAACCAATTCTGTGGTTACTTCCCCAGTTCCAGAATGCATAATTGGAACAGACATACTCAACAAGTAGCAACATCCCCACTTTGGTTCCCTGACCTATTGAATAAGGACTATTATGGTAGGAAAGGCCAAGTGGAAGCCACTATAACTGCCTCTACCTAGCAAATAGTAAATGAAAAGTAATTCCATGGGAGCAGTTGTAGCTCAGTGGTTGAGCATCTGCCTTGCATGTATAAGGTCCCAGGTTCAATCCCTGGTACCTCCTTTAAAAATACCAAAACAAACAAACAAACAAACAAACAAACAAAAAACTCTCTGACTAGAGAAACCTGCTTCAAAACTCAGTGAATATTTCTGTCCTTCTTACCCATTTCTCAGCAATCTCTGTTCTTTTCCCCCATTTCCCAATAAATTCTTTTTACTGGCCTTACTAAAACTAAATAAATAAAAAAAAGTAATACCACTTTCCTGAAGGGATTACAGAAATTAGTGCCACAATCAAGGATTTGAAGTATGTGATTCCCACCACATCCCCATTCAACTGTCTTATTTGGCCCAATGAATCTGGATTGATGACAGTGGATTATCATATACTTAACAAGGTGGTGACTCCAATTGCAGCTGTTGTTCCAGATGTGGTATCACTGCTTGAGGAAACAACACATCCACTGGTCCCTGGTATGTAGCTATTGATTTGACAATTTTTTCCTGATACCTGTGAGTAAAATCACAAGAAACAATTTCCCTTCATCTGGCAGATACAGCAATAAAGTTTCACAGTCCTCCCTCAGGAATATATCAACTCTCCAGCCCTATCTCATAATCTAGTCCATAGGAACTGTGATCACTTTTCCATAAGATGTCACATTGGTCCATTATATTGATGACATTATGCCTACTGGACATAGTGATCATATTTTAGCAACTACTATAGTCTTATTGGTAAGATATTTGCATGTCTGAAGATGGGAAATAAATCCAAAAAAAATTCAGGGGCCTTTCACCTCAGTGAAATTTCTAGGCATCCAGTGCTGTGAGATATCAAGATATCCCTTCTAAGATAAAGAATAAGCTGTTGTATCTGGTCCTTCCTGTAGCCAAAAATTAGAAACAATGCCTGGTTAACTTTTATGGATATTCAAGGAAAGATACTATTCATTTTGGTGTGCTACTCCAACCCATTAACAAGTGACCCCAAAACTCATAAAGTTGGGTGTGCAAAGTGGTATAAACAAGGCCATGCCTGAGAAGACTCTGAAGACACAAACAAGTTATAAAATTTGGTATATTTACACAATGAAATCATATCCAGCCATAAAGCTGAATGTAGTTATGATACATGATGTAACATGGGTAAACTGTAAAAACACCATGCTAAGTGAAATAAGCCAAATCCAAAGAACAAATATTGTATGGTACATGTATTAGTCAGGGTTCTCTCGGGAAACAGAATCAACAGGAGATATCCGTCAATAATATGAGATTTTAAAGAGTCTCTCACGCAACCGTGGGGATGCACAAGTCCAGGCTCCACAGGCAGGCTGCAAACCAGTGGCTCTGATGAAAGTCCAAAGGGTCGTTGATGAGTTTCTGGGAGAAGTTGCCTGTCCAACGAAGAGCTGGGAAATTCTCTCTGAATGTTGAAATCACTTCCCCTTTTAAGCCATTCAACTGATTAGATAAAAGCGCCACCCACTGATGATGTAATCTCCCTGATTGATGCAGATGTAATCAGCCATCCACACAGTAAACTCACTGGTGATTGAAGTCCATAAATGCTCTTGTATTACAATTTGCCCAGTGGTGTTGGAACAAACACCTGGACACAATTACCTGGCCGAGTTGACACATTAGCCTAACCATTACAGTCCACCTCTTGTCAACTCGGCAACCATACACATTACCCTAAACCATACTTAGTCTCTAGGTAAAAACAATAACAGACAAGCATACATATATATTTCCGCCTAACAATGTTCAACTTCTCTGCGTACAACCGGAAACGCATTAATTCCCCACAGAACAGGGTGCAAGTACTTGGGTAATATTCACTCTTAAACTTGACATCCTTAAATATTATGCCATGGAATTAATACAACTTTTCATGATAGGGGAAAAGGTTGGGGAAGAAAACAAAGAAATTCGTTTTGTGTACACATACAGTAATACTCATAACGAAACAT
>JAQZBX010085281.1:0-13148 GCA_029593785.1 Cabassous unicinctus
CAAAAAAAAAAAAAAAGTGAGAACAAAAAAAACTAGTGGAATTTTACTGAGTTTATTACTACATGATTTTTCACAAGAGGGCATGTTGTTACAGCTAAATTTTGTGCAATTAAAGAATTAGAAGCAACATTAGAAATTAAATTGAACTCGTAATGGTCAATAAAGATATATTATTCTGTATTACACTGAAACCAATGAATATAAAACCTCATGATATAACCTATGTCAGATAAAGCCAATGTGCTGCTACTAATCTGATCTGTCCTCTAATGGACCAAATTATATTTAGCAATTCTAATTGGGAATCTATGCAATACCTCTATTAAGACAGCTCATCTAGAGAGAGGAAGTGGCTTCTTGACATTGGTGACAAACGTAACAGGCATTTTCAAAATTTTGCTTGTAATTTCATTCATTTCATTGACACACCTTTAAATTACATAATATCATACCATTAATTGTCTTCAAATAAGATTTTTCCTTTCTGCGTTTCATTCTCCTAAAATATATTGTTTCTCTGATGTATTTTTATATTATATTTATTCTTGATGACAAACATTCTTTTTCCTTCCCAAACTTTTAGAGTTTCCACATTATATTGCTTCAGCTCTTATGCACCTATCATAGTAAGTATCTCAAGGCTTATTGTAGTACTATATTGAAAGCATCCCAGAAATAATTTTCTGCTTACCTTAACATAAGCATCAAGTATGAAAAAATGGTTTATAATATAAGTAAATGTTTTAAAATATCTGATTCAATTACATAAAAGTTTGTAAAGAAAAACTTGTGATAAAATTGAATAGATCATCTTTATGCACTGTGTTATCATGCTCTACGGGCTTTTAAGAGGGAGTAGATACCTAACTGGAAATGTGTTATTGATGAAAAGGATTTATTTAATTTATTCTTAGATACTAACATGCTTGCAAGGCAATTATTGAATAAAGATCATTCTTCTTAATAAATCAGAGTACAGATTCAGAATTAGGAAATAAAGTTTATGGTCAGCAATGGCAAAAAGTAGCTCTTAGGAAAACAACACGTTACACTTATGTCAGGAAAGCCACCAGGGTAAGGTCAGAGCCTAGAGAAAAAGTAAGCAATTCAGGTGCATTCAATATAAGATTCAGGCTTATACTCTAGATATCATATTACTTCAAAGGCAAAAAATTTAGAGAGAGGAAGGACGCTTGGGCCACAATTATTTGAATTAATGTGACACTCATCTTTCTCTGATAGAAAAAAAATGGGCATTTAACTTTTCTATGAACTAGAAAAACTATCAACCCATGACCTTACATATGATTGCATGGTCTTCCCACCATAACAAGATACTATCATTTTTGATGTATGTATTGAGTAAGTAATTGCAACCTCGAGTCATCCTTTGATGTCTGAGGTAATTTTAATACTCCATAACTTTTTCATGGCATTTTTCACTTCTGCATTCCTTAGTGTGTAGATGAGTCAGTTGAGAAAGAGTGTTCCAATAGTATAAAATACTGCTACCATCCTGTCAATGGGGAAAGTAGTTGATGGACATGTTTACATGAATGTAACATGGACCAAAGAGTAAAATGACTATGATGATTTGAAAGGGACAAGTTGAGCAGGCTTTTTTCTTCCTTTATGCACTGTGATTTCACAAAGAATGTAAGATTACAATGTATGAGGTTATAAGAAGCATGAAACTTCTTGAGCAAATGGCCACACTATTGGACACCAGCAGTAAATTGATCACATACGTGTTCATGCAGGCAAGTTTCAAACAAGGGCTGTAAATTGCAGCAATAATGATCAATAAATTTGGGTCCACAGTAAGGCAATCTCAAGCCAGGGCAATCTGAGCTGTAGAATGTATGAAAGACCCTATCCACACAAGAATAATCAAGATGGTGCTGATCTGCTGGCTCATGAAGGTTGTGTAACATAAGGGCTTACAGATGGCCACATATGAATCAACAGCCATGAGGATGAGGACAAAGATCTCCATGCAGCCAAATATATGTAGTGCAAAAACTTGAGTCATGCACTCATTGTAGGATATGATTTTCTTTGCAGAGAGAGCATCCACAATTAGCCAAGTGGCTCTGAAAGTGAAAAAATAAAACATCAACAAAAGACAATAAAAATAGGAAGAAGTAGATGGGGCTTTCAAGGGTCCAACTGAACTTGATGGTCACAATAATGAGAAATTTCCCATCACAGTTTCCACATAGAAAGTAAAGAAGATTATAAACACCATTTTCTGCCTCAAAGTGTCCTGTGTCAATTCAGAAGTATGAATTCAGTTATACTGTTATTTTGCTGCATTGCTTCAGTCTATTTGGGGGGAGCACAAATTAGAAATAATTCATCTGCAAGAAGAAAAGAAATATTTTTATAATGTAAACACACTTGGACCTGAATATAAGCTTGATCTTGGAATTTCCCCTTATAAAGTGTCATCAACACTCTGTGTATTGATTTTTTTTAATGAAGTGTAATTCCTAGTACTTATTCTAACTATTTACCTGATTGCATAGGATGGGTCAATAGGAAAATAATGAAAAATTAAATGATTTTTGGTCATAATAATCTTTAATTTTGTGGATTTGGCACAAGTATATAATTTCCTGATCTGAATATCTTTCTTTAGTTTTCAGCAGGATATTTCAATATTAGGAATAGTGTGTAAAAAAAATAAGGAAAAGCTATTCATGGTTTACTTCAATGAGCTTTCACATTTTTTCAACCTGGTTATCCAGTCATAAAAGATCTTATCAATATTCTGAACTTTCAATGAATGAGTGTATAAACATTTGAGAGCATCTTCCTTAATAAAATTTAACTGCATGCACACACACACTAATACACAGATATGCATAGGCAGATAATAAACTTAAGATTTCAGCTTATCAAACAATTGTTGTGCAATAATGAAAGGCAAATAATGCAATTAAAAACAAGCCAACAACCTGTCATCTGGGTCCAGCATAATCATATTTTATCTGTTGCAGTGACTAAGTATATTTCCTTGTATTTCACCTCTCAAATCTTTCTAGTTGCTTCCAGTTCTAATTTCAACCTCTCATTCAACTTTGTACTTTTTTTTATCAGGCTATGATGTCCACAATTATATTCTTCCCCTTCATTATTTTTCTGACTCTCTAATCAAGATTTCTAAGACACATGGATAAATTGAGAATATCTATAGTCAAGGAAAAGGAGATGGGGGACATTTGCCCTAAATCAGAATATTCTTTCAAAATTCAGGTTACAACTTAAGCACCAGGTATTTAGAAAAGGATCTCAGGAAGCTCTAAGTGATATAGCTGAAGAATTTAAGTACAGTTTTTTCATTAATATTCTTGAGTGTCCCATAGTTGTACTTCAAGGAAGAGAAAGAAAGAAAAAGTGAACTATTTTTTAAAATATATAGCTAGATACCAGACACTGGAAAAATTATTTTATGTATATAATACCATATCAAAAGCAAAAGAAGTATCAAACTAGTAAAATTTATTTCAACACAAATTCCTATTTTTTCACATATAAATAGATTTCACAATTCAGTATTAAAAAATGATTGCACAAATGATTAATAGGTAAAAGAACCAATTTTAAAACCCTTCTCTTTGTCAAAGGATTAAACATATGAAAGATAATCAATTTCATTCATAATTAAATAAATTGATAAAAATTGCAATTAGATATTTTTTTCTTCTGTTATATTAGTAAAATGATCTTTTGATGAATGTTTGTTAACATGTAGTGTTGGCAAAGATGCGGGAAACCATCAATCTTATATATTTTGCTATAATTTTAAGCAGGTGCAGTCTCTTGGAGGGGATTTTCAATACCTATGTTATAACTGCACATAGAAATCAGGGCAGTGATCCCATTTCTTAAGGCTACACTTACGCAAATGTATATAAACAATAATTAGGTCCTTTCCAAAGAACCAAAAGATGGGAAATAACTTAAATGTTATCAGAAGGGGATTGAATAAATCAAAGATGATATTTTGATACACCCATTCATAAAAATGAAGCAGATGCATAGGCAATACTCTCTAAAATATATGTAATCTGAAAAATCTGAGGACAGATCTATATGCTTAGAATGGTAAAATTTTATTAAAAGTAAAATATTTTATATTACACATGCACATCATATAAGTGCCTTGTGTTTAGAAGAGAAGGAAAGGTATAATAACTGTAGTCTCTGGGGAGGAAAACTACAGTCTAAGCATCAGAGATGAGAGAAAGCCCTCCTTTTTAAGATGTTCCCTTTGGTGATATTTGAAAATTCATCTTAATCACACACTGCATTAAAAAGTAAAGGTTTTTAAAATCTTATTGCGGGAAATGATCTGATTACTTATATTCTTTTGTATACCACTGTGACCTCAAAATTCTTTTCTGACATAGGAAGGAAGAACAGCAATATTCTTAGGACAATAGCAATATTCAGGAGCTTGAGAAAGATAGTGAATCGGATAAAGGTATTTCTGGAATTCAATGCTCCTTACATCATACACTACTACATTGTCATTAACTATAGGTTCACTTTCATTTGTGGACGTTTTCCAATTAAATATTTTGTCAAAATTCATCAGCAAAAAGAAATGAAAGATTGCTTGCAGTTTCTAACAATTAAGTATTTATATAGATAAATAAATATAGAAAAACAGTCAGACATGCACACATGTGTATTATTCATGTAACTGATATACAGTAGAATGACATGCCATAAGAATGGCACACATCAGATCAAAACAATATAAGGACATGGATATCTGCCTATTTGTACACTGCTGAATTTATGCATCTAAAGTAAAAGAAAGTACTTAATTAAAATTTTAGAATGAATGAAAAGTTTGAAGATCATCTCACGTAGGTACAATACTATAATGTCCCACACTATTTATACTTACATTCCAGAGGAGATGGGAAGCTTCCAAACTACTATATCCATGACAAAATCATTACCTCCATGAAGTACTTTCTGGAACAACCAAACAGATATTATTTCAATTTGCTTGTCCCTCTCACTATTACCAATAGCCCTAACTTAGAGTGCCCATACCATCAAGAACTGACATGCACATCTTTTACTTCCAACGTCTAACTTTAAATTGTAAATCAATCCTAGAAAAGTGCCTGCACTTTATCTTTCAACAGTGCATTTATGTATTAGACAATTAACATGGAATTGAACAGATTTACTTTCTCTGAGTATTAATAAATTCAAATAAGTTATTCCCAAATACAAATTTTACCAGGTTTTGTGCAGAAGTTAAAATGTTCAATTGCACTTTTTTATTCCCTAGGTAATCTGGATGCTACTTACTCAAATAAGAAGACAAATTGCTTCTAAAATGCTGTCTGATGATTCTGTAAACATTATCTCTTTGATCTCACAAAGAGGTTTATGTTCTCACTAGCCTGCTATAAGGCAAGTTAAGTTGCTTCCAGCTTTATCCCATACTTTCTGAAATACATCACACAAGATTTTAACTGGGAAATGCTTCTTTTTTGCCTTCCCCTGAGTAGTATTTAACATGAATGATGTAAAATATCTGGGCCTGGGGAAAATCATTCCTTAATATATCCCTTCCCACCCAAATAAGAAACATGAGCCATATGTGAGAAAGACATTTGTCTTTTAACTTGTCTTCTTAAATTATGGGATAATAGGTGGACTATTTTTTTTGCAATTGAAGTTATTAATTGGGCCCTAAAATACATGGTCATCCAGTGCACAGATGAAGGTTTCCAAAATCATTGTCCAATAAAAGGAAACAGGTCTCTGGGGAGATTTGCATGACTCTAGTTCTGTGACAAGGAATGTAAAAGATGAACAGAAGAATATTATGCTGCCAGAATGTAAAGAACTGAAAAAAAAGTCAAAAAAATTCATAAAATAAACCAAAAGAACAATGACCACAATACCTATGCACACATAAACAGTGATGACGATATGGAAAAGGTCAACGGAAACCAACTGATAGTTCTCAAAGGCCTAAGTTGGAAAAATCTGAGCAACCAAGTAAATAACACAGTTTCGGACTTTAATCCAAATTTTAAAATTAATATCCATAAGTCTATACTGATATAAACAAATGATTTAATAAAAAATAAATACATGAGGGAGAATAGACAAATCTCTCATAGAGAACAATTCTAAATAATTTATATAGATGCAATACTCTCAAGGAGGTAGAGCATAACTCTCCCTTTTATGGTGTGGAATGCACATGGTGCATGGCCCGTATCCATTATTACAAGATCATTCAGAATAATTCTAATGCCCTAAAAATGTCTTAAGTTCCATCTATTCTATTCTTCCCTCCTCCACCCCTCAGAACCTATGGTAACCACTAAGTTTCAATTTTTGAAAAATAATATTCATAGTTACTTGCAATAATATTGAGGGCTTGACATATTGGTCCATTTTATTTTCCTAGCCACTTTTTGTGTTCTTGAGGGATTCCTTGTCTCTCTAACTGAGAACATAGCAGGAGTCCCCAGGATGGGAATTTAATAATTTCTTGTTTATTGTGTGGATTTCCACTCACTTATATACACACTATGACAAGATGAACACTTAGATATTCCATAGAAGCCTGCCCCAGGTGCACCCTATCCTGGTTGGCATTACTGTCCCCAAATCCTCAAGACAGGGTAATGAACAAAGGACTAATAGACTTATTATTCTATTATATATATTATTATTCTAGCAAAGGGAAAACTTTTATCATTGATAAGAAGGCTGTAACCACTAGAGATTCTGAAGGGAGGGAAAGGGAAGAAAAAGTATAACATGGGGACATTTTGCAGACATTGGAATTGTCCTGCATGACATTGCAATGACAGATACACGTCATTACACATTTTGTCATAATCTATAAAATTGTGTGAGGCAGAGTATAAACTATAATGTAAACTATAATCCATGGTTAGCAGCAATGCTTCAATATGTATTCATTAATTGTAACAAGTATACCACACTAATGAAAGATGTTAATGTGGGAAAATGTGGGAAGGAGAGAAGGTAGAGCATATGTGAAACACGTATATTTTTTATGTAATATTTATGTAACCTAAAGCTTTAAAAATTAAAAAAAAATTAATAAAGAGAATGCCTCATTTCCATTCAGATCACGTTTCATGTGAGGTTTTAAGTAAAGACTATTTTTAGGAGTAAGCAAAACCTACTGTGTTCTTTAATATAGGAAGAGTTGTGCTGTGAGAATATGTAAGTTCATCACATATTTCTGATTAATGAAATAATTGATTTTTTAAGATTTCTGATTTTGTAGATAAAATTTATCAATTATCTAAATAATAAACCAAGAACACCTGGCATAAAATTTGCTCAGTATTGGAGCATTAATTATTTTTTTATAAAAAAGTAAGAGTAGTTGTGTTGGTTTGAGTCTTTTATGTAGACCTTTGAAAATTATGTTCTTAAATTGAACCTAGTATAAATCTTCGATTAGATTAGATCAATTAAGAGCTATTTAATTAGATTGCACTAGTAGGGTTTAGCCCAGGGTGGGTCTTAATTCTCTTGTGAAGTCCTTTATAAATAGAGGAATAAGCCACAGTAACAGTAAGAAAGACTCAGTGCCAGAAAGAAACCTCTAGAAGTTGAAATCAAATCCAGGAGAGGGAAAAGCCACAGATGGAGCAGTCTGAAGGAGAATTAACAAAGAGGCCCAGAGGAGAGGGGAGAGATGAGCAAATGCTGCCCTTATGCTCAGTTATGTGCCTGATCATTCAGTATATCTTGGCTGGTTACAATTTTTGGCAGTTGTGAATAAAGATGTTATAAACATTTGTGGGCAGGTTTTTGTGCAGGCATACATTTTTGGCAGGGACAAAGTAAGCCAGAAGGAGAAAGTAGAGACTGGCAGATCTGCCATTGTGCCTTGCCATAAGGCAGTAGTCCAAGATTTCCAGCAGCTGACTTTTGGGAAGAGAGCTTTGCCTAATGCCTTGACTGGCAATTTTCACAGCCTAAGAATTGTAAGCTTTTAACCTAATAAATTCCAATTTTAAAAGCCAACCCATTTCTGGTATATTGAACTGGCAACCTTTATCAAATTAAAACAATAGATTTGTTCCTAATTTGTTAACATTTTTAGTCTCAATTTTTAGAAGGAAGTGGACTAATAATTAATTTTCCTTCCTTGTAAGTATAACCTGGCAATATTAAGTAATGCTATTTTGCTTTCTAGCCTTCTAGGAAATATTTTGTCTAAGAGTGATGTCTTAGTTTGCCAAAGGGATGCAAAGTACCAGAAATTTGTTGACTTTTATAAAGGAAATTTATTTGTATGAACATAAAGCTTAAGAACTAAATTCCAGATTTAACACATTAAAATGTTAAAATGTTCATTAGGCAATAAAATATTACAAAACAAAGGGTCAGAAAATGGTGGCCCATACAAATGAAGAAGATGAAACTTCACAAAACATCAACAAAGAAGATAAACCTTTGACAATCCATACAAAGGTTTAGGAAAAATTGATCTTCAATATGGTCAGAGAACTAAAGTAAATGCAGAGAAAGAATTAAATGATATCAGAGCAATGAAAAGTGAACAAAATGACAGTTAAAATAAACATAGAAATTATTAAAAGGAACTAAAGAGATCCTGGAGTTGAAGACCAAAATAACTCAAATTAAAAATTCCGTTGAGTTTCAACAGCCATTGGAGCTGGCAGTAAAAAGAACCAGTGAACTTAAAGATGACCATGGTTTGATATTGAATGTACACCAGTAGAGCATGTTCTTAAATCCAATTCATTCTATGGCTGGGTACCCATTGTAAGTAGGCTTTTTTGTTAATGCTACTTCACTTAAGATATGACTCACATTAATCAAAAGTGTGTTCTTAATCTATCCCAGTCTTCAAAGAGAGTGAAACATATTCCCTTGGAATTGGGAAAAATCTGGATAACAGCCCACTGTTTTTTCAGGGTTGAGCCTGTAACCTGGAGATTGTGGAGAGTCTGACCACTACCCCAGTTTTCTCAGAAGGTGGAGTCTATTCCCTGGGGGATACAATCCAAAGGAATTGCATGCAAAATATAGAAAAAACTGTTAATACAATTTAAACTGCTTAAAAATTGTTAAAACTCAACAGTTAGAAAACTCTCTAAACAGAGACCACACTGAAGAAAATATACAGATTATAAAATAAGCATATGAAAAAACCTTTCAACATCAGTATCACCAGGGATTTCCAAATTAAATTAATAAGATATCACTATACATCTTTTAGAATAGAATAAATACAAAACACTCACCTCAAATGCTGTTATGTGGAGTAAGAAATTCTTTCTCTCTCATAGCTCTTAATAATATAAAATCAATCAGCCACTTTGGAAGACAGTTTAGTAGTTTCTTACAAAGCTATACATAGGCTTGCCATATTATCCAGCAATGAAATTTCTATGTATTTACTCAAAGGAGTTAAAAATTTATGCCTGCACAAAAACCTGCACACAACTGTTTATAGCATCTTAAGATACCTTTCTACAGGTGAATGGATATGATTGTGGTACATTCATATTATGGATCATTATTCAGCAATAAATATAAATGAGCTCTCATGCCTAGAAAAGACATATAGGAAACTTAAATACACAATGCTAAGTGAAAGAAACTAGTCTGAAAAAACTATATACTTTTGGACACTCTCAAAAGACAAAACTAGAAGAATAGTAAAAAGAACAGTGGATGCCACAGGCTCATGATGAGAGAGGGAGGGATTAAGCGGTTTACCATAGGGAATTTTTAAGGTGATGAAATTATTCTGTATGATAACATAATTGCCCATTCATGATATTGCACATTTTTCAAAACCTATAGAATTTTACAACAGAAGAAGTGAATCCTAATGTAAACTATAGACTTTAGTAAATAATAAATATCAATAAAATTGGTTCATTAATTGTTTCAAATTGCTATGATGTAAGATGTTATTAATAGGGGAAATGAAGCATGTGCTTATGGTAGGGGATGAGGTATATGGAAACTATATGTATTTTTTTGTGCAAATTTTCCAAAATCCAAAGATAAAGTTTATTCTTAAAAAAGAAACTGAGACTATATAATATTACCAGCAACAAATACCAAGTTTTTAAAATGTAGAAAATATGATATTTTTAGGAAAAATCTATTACCAATGTGACATGAAAAGTAATATAAAAACTGGATAGTTTGTAACTTATAAGAAACTGAATTAATAAAAATTACATATAGGAAATATTAGGCACAAATGGATGTATAAATATTTTCAATTGTAGCAGTTTGGCAATATTTATGAATTCCAAAAATAGATAATGGATTATGTTTTTAAATTGGTCTGTTCCTCTGGGCATGATTAAATTATGATTAGCACATTGATTGGGCCATGTCAGTAGAGCATTGAGCCCTGCCTCTTGGTGGGTGGGGAATCAAAGATAAAAGACATGGAAAAGGACAGAGTTGGAGTTCTGATGTTGGAGTCTTGAGCTGGAGCCCCAGGAAGTAAGCATACAGAGAAGCTTGGTCAGGAGGGAGGAGAGAAGGCCCTGGGAAAAGAGACAAGCCATTCACCTGATAGTCCACAGGTGGCTTTATGGAGAGACCAAGCAGCTGAACCTGGAGAGAATCAAGCCCCAGGAAGAGAGGAACCCAGGAAGCCAGACCACTCACAGAGTTGGGTAAGGGAAGTAACTTATTCTTTATGGTAACTGTAAGCTTCTACCCAAAATAAATACACTATATAAAAACCAACCATTTTCTGGTATTTTGCATCAGCACCCCTTTGGCTAATATAGCAATATTTTCAAAAATAGATTTTTCCACTTGTGGCAGTTTGAGATTATTTCACTAATCCAAAAAAGAGAAAGATTATGTTTGTAAACTAACCTCTTCCTCTAGGTGCGATAGCCTTTGATTGCAGTGAATTCAGTTGAAGGGCCTTTGATTAGATTACTTGATAAGATTGATTTGGGACTTCCAATTGGACTGTCAGTAAGGAGTGACTCAGGGTGAGTCCCCACCCCCTTCCTGGGTCTGATATAAACTGACTTGCAGGGAGAGACAGAGAAGAAAGGGAACTGCCATGTCTGATCCTGCTGTGTAAGAGAGGATTGCTTAAAGATGAAGCCCAAAGAGGCTGGGCCCACCAAGAAGCTCAAGAGGAGACCAGACCTTCTACATGCCTGATAGTTCAAAGCTGAAATTTGGAAGACAGTGGAACAGTCAAGACTGATATAGGAGGCCAAGAATGAAATAAACCTTATGCCAGAACAGGGATGACTACAGGATTGTTCAATCATGAGGCCAAGAGCCTGGGCCAGGAAACAGCTCAAAAGGAATGGTTAAGCTGGCAGGGAAGGCTGAAACCATGGCAGAAATCAGTGGCCATCTTGCTTCACCATGAGACAACATGCCAGGATCAACAGGAGCTGACTTTGGAGAGAAAGTACCTTTTATGGTGCCTCAGTTTGCATTTTTCATGGCCTTGGACCTGCAAGATTTTACCCCAAATACATTTCCTTTATAAAAGTCAACAAACTTTAAATAAATTTCCTTTATAAAAGTCAACTAACTATGTATGTATTTAGTGACATCAAAGAGATTTCCATCAGTGCCAGTTGCTAACAAATACAAATAAACCAAAGCAAGAAACACTGTCACAGTCCTGGCAAATTGGCTGGTTGTCATTTTCAGAGTTTATCTATCCTATCAAAAAGGTCAGGCTGAAGTGAAAGTGTTTGGTCTTTTAAGTCTTTTATGGACTTGCATCTTGTTGTAATTATGCACCGTGGACTTAGGAATTCCCACATTTAAAGGTATTCAAATGTCCCCTATACTCCCTGTGGTATAGACTTCATACCTCTCCTGGTGGCTGTATTGTATGTCGTGATGTTAGTAATTCTTTGTCCTAGGCTGTTGATTTGATTGTTTGCAAAATATATTTAGCTGTCCACAAGCTAAACTGCAGGGCAAGTTCTTGGAAGGTGGTCCTAAAAGGAATGTCCTGGCTCAGTCCTTCATGCTGTCACCCACTAGTATAATAGAGGTTACATTGCTTATTTGGAACAGGGACAAAACCTACAGCTAGAACACTAGCTCTGTGCCAGAGAGGGATGGAGGAGGAGCAAGAAAGGCACATGTGCTTCCCTACCACTTTTTTTCTATTAGAAAGGTTGTAATAGTTTTTAAAAAAAGTAGAAAAGCTTTTTGCAGAAAGATCAAGCAAAAAATAAAAAGTTCCCATACACTTATCCTCATTTTTAACATTTTGCATTAGAGTGGTAACTTTATTATAATTCATGAGGAAATAATATTATAATTATAAAATTAGCTATAGTCCATTGTTTATATAAAGGTTCACATTTGTATTTCAGAGCTCCTTTTATGTTTTTTTTTTTCATTTTTATTCTAGCATCATATATATTATCTAAAATTTCCCCTTTCAATCACATCCAGATATATAATGCAATGGTGCTAATTGTAGTCACAGTATTGTCTTACCACAACTACTACACATTGCCAAGACTTTTCCTACACCCTAATCAGAAACTGCTTCAATTAGGAATTTACTTCCTATTCCCTACTCATACTACCTTTATGTTGGAATTTCTTGATTCAAAATTACCCAGTTACTGTAATTCTCTACCTGTTTTCTGGAGTGCTTAGCAAGATGGCTCTGCCACTTTTTGTTAGTTGTTTAAAGATTCTGTGGGAGAATGGAATCTCGGAGCACCCTACATCACCATCTTGATCAACCAAAAATCTAGATTATTGATGTTTTAATCTTTCTTCTTTTCTAATATGTGGTTCAATTTTATACATTTCTCTCCATATACAATTTTTTGCTTCCTACAAAGTTTGGTAGGTTTTATTTTCATTGTCATATAGCTCAAAATATTTTTCAAATTTCTCTTGAGACTTTTTTGATTTATGTGTCATTTAGGAGTGCTTCAGTTTATATCCAAATATTTGGAATTGTCCAGCTTTCTTTCTGTTATGACTTATAATTTAATTCTATTGAAGTCTGATAACATGTTTTGTATGATTTCAATTCCTTTAAATTTGTTGAGATGTGTTTTATGGTCCAGGATGTGATCTATCTTGGTGGATGTTCCATGTGA
>JAQZBX010085282.1:0-13149 GCA_029593785.1 Cabassous unicinctus
AATTTGAGAAATTTTGGGATTAAGATTACAATTTGCAGGCATTAAAATCTCTATGCCAAGGAGAAAAAAATATTTTTTCTCTATTTCTACATATATTGCTTCCAATGCATCCTTTGAAAGTATTTTGAAGATAAATTCATGAAATTCTGTGCTTAAGTAGACTTTCTTCTTGGTGTCTCATATGTTATGGACCATATCCCTATAATAATATTTTGATTAGCCACAGTACTCTCCATTGGATGAAAAATGGGTTGCCATACTGGATAATTTCCCAAGCACATGCAATCTTGCAAAAAATGTCAATAAAATATTACAGTTCCAATTTATAGGTATGTAAATTGGGTAAATGGTTGTCACTACATCCAACACTCTCACGTCTTTTAATTCTAAGATTCATATTATCAAAAAGGTACTGATGTGAAAAATGATCAGATTTATTACTTGGAAAACTAGTATTCTGCCTGAAAATATTCTTTTTATTACAAATCATTTTCAGTAAAATAGTACTATGTTTCCTCCTATATGACTGTGCTTTTATACATTATGTTTATGTTGCAGAAAAACATTGTTTAGCAAGCAATGTGTAAACAGTAATGTTATTTAAGAAAATGTCAGCACAACACATTTAAACAGAAGTTCTTAAATTTTATTCTTCACACATCAATCAATACCCCATTGTATAAGATTCAATTTGGAAACCTACTCCCTAATTGAAATAGTCATTTTTAACATGACACTATCAATCACATTTTGAAATGCGATGCAAATAAATTCTGTGTTAGTCAGCCAAAGCAGTGCTGATGAAAAATACCAGAAATCTGTTGGTCTTTATAAAGGGTAGTTATTTGGGATAGAAGGTTACAGTTCCCAGGACATAAATCATAAGTTTCCTCCTTCACCGAAGACTGTTGCCACGTGTTGGAGCATAACAGATGCTGACATTTGCCAGGGTTCAGGCTTCTTGTGTTCCTCTCTTCCTGGGGCATGCCTCTCTCTGGGCTAAGGCTTGCTTTGTGCCACAAAGCCAGCTGTAGATTATCAGGCAAATGGCTTGCTTCTCTTCCCAAGGCCTTCTCTCTTTCCTCATGACCAAGCTTCTCTGTACACTACTTCCTGGGGCTCCAGCTCAAAACTCCACATCACAACTCCAACTCAAAACTGCTCCAAAACTGTCCTTTGCCATGTCTTTTATTTTCAAGACCATAATCACCAAGGGGTGGGGCTCAATGCCCTACTCATGTGGCCCAGTCAACATCCTAATCATAACTTAATCATGCCCAGATTAACAGGCCAGTTTACAAGCATAATCCAATATCTATTTTGGAATTCATAACTTCATCAATCTGCCAAACTGCTATAAATTCCATAATAATATAAAATCACAATAAATAGAGCAAAATTAAGAGATATAAAAGGAGAAGTGGGAAAACAATACCATAAATAAACATTTTTAAGTCAAAAATCCATGTCCTGATTTGTCATTTGTGGACCCCAGAAAATTATGTTTTTTATCTAATCCAAACCTGTGCCTGTAAATGGACAGTTTTGATTAGATTCAGTTAAGGGAACTTTAATTAGATCAGTTTTGTTTAGATCACTTTAGGGCCTTTGATTGGACTACCAATCAAAGTGAGGTATGACCCAAGTTAGGTCTCTGCCCTCTTGCTGTGCTCTTATATGAACAAAGAAAGCAGAAACACACAGAGCTCGAAAGCTGCCATTTTTACTTTGCCATTTGAGAGAGAAGACTCCAGTGATTGGCTGCCATCTTGCCATGCCATGTGGCAGGAATCCAGGATCCAGGATGTCCTTTGGTGAGACAGCATCTCTGATGATGCCTTGATTTGGACATTTTTACAGCCTTGGAACTGTAAGATTTTACCCGAAATAAATTTCCATTGTAAAAGCCTACCATTTCTCATATTTTGCCCAAGCAGCATAAAAAAAAAAGAAAAAAAAAAGAAAAACACAAAAACTCTGTGACACTTAATTTCATGTGTCAACTTGTGTCCACTTGTTTGGCAAGCAAACACCAGCCTGATTATTACTGTGAGGATAGTCCTTGGGTTTAAATCATTAGTAAGTTGCTTGCATTTTTGTCTGATAAAATCTAGAATCAATTAAGAGATTTTCTTCAACAATTAGAGGAGTCTCATCCAATCTGCCAAAGGACTTAAAAGGAGAACAGATGATCACAGCAGTCAGAAGGAAGCATTTCCATCACTATTTCAGCCAGCCAGCTTCTCTTGGGGATTTTATAAAAAACCTTCATAGTAGTTTCCAGCTTTTTATCTGCCCTTTGAAATTTGAACTAGGTCAACCCCATGGTCATCCATGTGATCCAATTTCTATAATAAATGTCAAAATATTTACATTACATGCCACTTTTGTTTCACTGGAGAACCCTTACTAATACAAGGTCCATCAACTGACAAAATATCATATAAAAATAAGGATAGATAGAAGCCTTGAGCAATGCAGTTTTTCAAGTAGACCCTACTGATATTTGTAGAACTCTATGCCCCAATGCTACATATTTTACATTACTCAAATGCATATTGGACTTGCTAAATAGACCATATAGTGAGCCATAAGGAAAATTTGTATGAAATTCAAAAAATGCAGACCATTACAGAATATGTTTGTTCTCAGATGTCAATGAAGAGAGGGGAAGTATAAAAAGAAATCTCCAATTCTGATTATTCATATATATTTTTTTCTGGCAGTTTTACCAGTTTCACATCATTTGTTTACAGTTCTATTATTTGGTGCATGTTGGTTTGGGATTTATTTTTGACCCCAATATCATTTTGAAGTGACTTTCATTATCCCTCTTAATATTTTGCTCTGAAGTCTACTGTACCTGACATTAACTTAATATTTTAACAATTCCAATTTTCTTTTACTTAGTGTTAGCATTACATAACTTTATTTCTTTTCAAATTTTTTAAAATTTAAATATGAAAGCTACATAGAATTGTGTTTTTGAATTCTGTGAGGGAATCTCTTTTTAGTTGTTATTTATACTATTTACACTAATTATAATTATTGACATGTTTAGGTTTAATTATATTGCTATTTTTTATGTTTTACCTATGTGTGCCTTGTTTATTGTTAATAATTTTTGGCTATAATTTGGATTAATTAAGTATATTTCATCTTTTTATTTTCCTTGTTAAATGTAATTCTTTGTTTTCTGATATTAATTTTGCTTTAGAATACATTGTATACATGGATGCTTAACTCATATAAGCCTACCTTCATTTGATTTTATACTACTTCACCATTATTATAAGAATATTACAATGAAATACTTCTAGATATCCCCTCATAGCATTTGGATTAGCTTTTTCATACATTTGACATATAGATATGACTCTCAAAATACTATTGCTATTTTTATTTATGAAGTCAATTATCTCTTACAGATTTTTTAATATTGAAGAGATTATGTGTTTATCTATATATTTTCATGATGTACTTAATTTTTTGGGTTTTTCTATATTTTCAACCCATATAATTTATCCTTCTTCTTAAATGATTTCCTTTTAAATTCTTGTAATGAGTCTTCTGATGATGAATTCAGTCAATTTTGAATGTCTGTAAAAGTCAATGTTATCTTTACTTTAGAAAGTTATTTTTATTGAATATATAATTCTATGTTGATATTTTTTTCTTTGGGCAATATAAAGCTAGAGCTCCACTTTTTCTCTTCTACGTTATATTATTCCACAATTTTACAGATACATGTTTATTTCAGTTGAAATTCATAAAACAAAATTTTTCATTGAACACAAATTAAACAGTATCTCTCTTAGTTTGCAAATTTGAATTAGGCATGCTTCTAAATTACAAAGAGTTTGGGAAAATGGGGTTATAATCTTCACCTTTACAAAATAAGAGCTATAAAATACAGGTAATGCTACATGAGATCATCTCAACAACAAGACAAAGAAAATGATTCAACCTGTTATTTCCTCAATTTGAAAATATATAACTAGTACCACTTTAGATATAAAGGTGATTAACTCATAACACACAATGGAAGCCTTTCTCTATTAGAACATATATCTCTGAAATTAGTGAAGAAAGCTGATAACCTTTTTTGTATTATGGATCATTGTGGCAAAAAGATGAATCACAGGAATCATTTCAGCTATGTAAAGTGTGAACAATGTATAGGATGATATGATAAGACAATTATATGTCATAATATTCTGTCCAGAAACTTCTGGTTCTCCATCCAATCTAAACAGTCTGTGAACCTCCTGCATAAAATTGCAATGATAGATATTGGCCATTATACATTTTGTCATAATCTATACTATTGTGTAGGGCAGAGCATAAAGTAATGTAAACTATAGTCCATATTTAGTAGCAATGCTTCAATATGTGTTCATCAATTGTAGCAAATGTACCACACTAATGAATCCACTACATTTTTATGCAATATTTATGCAATCTAAAGCTTTTTTAAAAATAAAAAAACACAAAAACTTTATTCTGAAGGGATGGCTCCATTTCACATTTTCTAACTTAAATTCTACAAACAAGTTCCCTGGAGATTTATTGTAGAAAAAGTTTTGTACTCAAACAAAAGTGACAAAAACAGAACACAATATAATTATTAAGTTTTTCTACATGTCTACTCAGAGTTTGAATATACTAATTGGCACTTTTTTTAGGTGAAGGAAATATGTGTTTTGAGTGAATGAGGGGAACTAGCATTCATGAAAAACAATGTTCTGGAGTTAATTAGATTGTCTGGGTTTAACTGTTTTTCTATCACTTTTTACTAGGGTGATCTGTAAAAGATATGTTACCTTCCCATACATCCTTTTAGTTACCTGAAAAAGGATGTGTTGAAAAGTACCTTGCTCTCTTACTGCACAGACAAGGGTATACATAATATTAGATATAATAACTAGTGCTATTCCTCCAAAGTTTTGAGTTGGCAAACTGAAAAATAAATGTAGAGAAAACATTATTAGGTGACAAAATGTAGAAAATGATGAAGAGGAAGTCAGTCTACTAAAAAATCTGGTGGGAAGTCAAAACTCAAATTTATTGATGTTGGAAATGTGCATCTTGCTTCTATTTCACAAGCAGTAATCTAAAGGATAATGGCTAACTATATGGGGTTGATTAAAATTCACCATTTCTGCAAAATCTCCATAAAATTTCTCTCAGTCCTCAGTCTCACATTTAATTCACTTGTACAATTGTTTTAATTTTCATCCAATCCCCTATTCCAAAAGATTTTCCAAACATTTAAAGCCAATGCTCTACCTGAGTACCTCAGACAAATTGACCTGTGTTAATATCCCTTGGAGATATTTCAATGATCTCCTTTGTAGAAGGAAAAATAAAAGATGACATTCACTTATAATTTTCCAGATTCCGTTCTATGTGTCTTAGATGTATAAAGTCAAATTATATTTAAACCTTTCCTAAGAAACAGATGCAAGCATTATTTTAATTTTACAGTGGAATAAATGTGGTAGAGATGAGTTAATTAATATGCCCAATATTATAGAGTAAATGAATAATGAAGCCCACCTGTGAATTCCTCAAGTCTTCTCTAAAGACTGGGTATTCATAGACTACATTATTTCAGACTCTTTAAAAGGACAATAGGGCTAAAAGTAATTTCTATAAGAGCACACATCACAAGAGAAATGTCAAAGACACTGGACATTTACAGGAAAATAATTGTAAATAATCAAAATAAATTACAAGTGTAAGAATATCTGAAAGAACAAACAAACCAAAAAAAATGCTTACAGAAAAAACTGATCATATATGCAATTTTGATACAACAGAGAAAAATGAATTCACAAGAATACTTCAGAAAAGAAATGGGAAAAGTGCAGAAAAGTGGAGTGTTAGAGGTTCCCTACTACAGGGTTCACAATGTATGACTAACAGACTGTGACATAAAGAAAGCCGACTCCCATCCATGACCTACATGACTGGTTGAACAAACCATAGCCTATGTGCATAAAGGCAATCATCTCCTCACAAGAACAAAGGAAGCACACAGCGATGGAACAGAGTGAAATAACAATCTCCACTCCCTCCTGCCCAGTCTCCATCATCCCCCTTTACATTCCAAGAGTACATTATTGCCTAGCCTGTCTTCCCTTAACATACAAGGGAAGGAATTCACTTCTATGGTCCCTTATTAGCCCCTAAGACTTACTTGAATACTAGCCCCCTCTCCCTGATTAATATTTTCCTGCCTTTTGAAGTACTGTATAATTTCATAACTACCCATTCCAGCAGCAGGCTGAAGTCTGTTTTTCAGACACCCTCCTCTAAGAGAACTCCTTAATAAATTTCCTGCCTGCACTCATTAGTCTCTGCATCCCAGTGAGCACCATTTTTACTAACATTTAGTGCTGAAACCTAGTATTGAGATCACGTTGAGACTGATTGATTGGCAGGGTGTCTCCATCCTGCCACTGCTGAACACCTATCCAACACCAGACACCAAATTATAGCTGGGTGAGTCAAGGATTTCTCCACTAGGGGATCTTACTCTCTCTTCTCTCTCCTTTCTCCATTGTCCAGGACAACCCACCAGAAATCTTAGTGCTATGTCAGTGATCCTCATGGTCCCCAAGGGTCACAGTGGGTGGGAAGCCCACGTCTGCATGGGAGACACCCCTTGGTTCTGAAGATGTCTGGTTCCAAGTGCAGTCTCCCGTTACCCTTGGTAATTTCGAACTGATTTGGGGATGCCTGTCACAGAATATCCCATTTTAAGAATCCTTAGTATCACCCATGCCACCTAAAATGGGGAACTCAATTTCAACACCCCCTAAAGCCACAGCTTTAGGTTGTCTCCTCCATAACCTTAAAACTCTGTACCCAGAAGGAGACATCAGACTCAAGAAGCTCATTTTCTATTTGACCTCTGTGTGGCTGCAAAACAAATTGGATAATGGAAATCAATGGCCAGAAAATGGCACTTTCAATTTCAAGTTCTCCGAGACTTAGAGAGCTTTTTCCAGCACAGCAGCAAGTGGTCTGAGATTCCTTATTTTCAGGCTTTCTTTTATCTTTGTAACTGCCCCTGCCTTTGCCAGTCCTGCTCTTCTTACCAAATTCTTCTTTTACATTAAAAACCCCCTCAAAAACCTTCTTCTTCCTCCTTCCTACCCCCTAAGTCTCTGAAAATCTTGACTTTGATCCAGCAGATCATTGTCCCTCTGAACCTCCTCCATATATACCTCCAACATTGTCTCTGTCCCCGCCCGCCTTGTCCTCACCTTCTAACTTCCCTTCTTCCCCCTCTTCATCATCACTGCTTCCCACCCTAACTTTCTCCCCTCCTCATACCCACTCCTGAGGACTATGTCCTCCCCTTCCCCCATCACCAATCTCCACCTCTGCCACTGATCCCAATAACCTATCTCTTAATTCTACACAAACACCACCTCCATTCTCACCCCTCCAAGAAGTGGGGCGGGGGGGATGAAGGAATAATTAGAGTACACATCCCTTTTTCACCCTCAGATTTAAGTCAGATAGAGAACCGATTAGGATAATTCTCTGAGAACCGTGCCACATACATTAAAGAATTCCAACATCTTGCCTACTCCTATGAGCTCACTTATCAGGACAAATGTATTACTATTACCTTCTCAACTATTCCAGAAGAAAAAAGCCATATTTGGACTGCTGCTACCACTTTTGCAGACCCCAAGCACACCCAAGATTCTAATAGACACCTGGCAGACCCCACTGCAGTTCCAACCACTAACCCTCCCTGGGATTACCAGCCAGAATTAGGAAAGTTAGAGGTACCTTATTACAAGGTACACAATGTATGACTAACAGACTGTGACATAAAGAAAGGCATCCCCCATCCATGACCTAAGTGACTAATGGAACAATCTATAGCTTATGTGCTTATATGCAACCAACCATCTCCTCACAAGAACAAGGGAACCATATGGTGATGGAGCAGAGTGAAATAAGGATCTCCACAACCTCCTGATCAAAGCTTCATCAGCCCCTCTTACATGCCAAGAGTACCTTACTCCCTAGCCCACTACCTCCTTTACCATACAAGGGAAGGAATTCACTTCTATGGTCCCCTATTAGACCCTAATTCTTACCCAAATCCTAACCCCTCTCTCACTGATTAACATTTCCACACCTTTTGAAGTGCTGTATAAATTCATAACTACCCTTTCCAAGGGTGGGCTGAAGTCTATTCTTCAGACCCCACCTCTGACCGAACTCCTCAATAAATTTCTTGCCTGCAATCGTCAGTTTCCATGTTCTGGTAAGCACTGTTTATACTAACATAAAGAAATGAAAAAAGAATGGAATCCCAAAATAGTTGACTATACATACCAAAATCACTTAGGCATCTTGTTAGACTACATTTAAAAAATAATCCAAATGAACTAGAAATAAAGAAAAAAATGATATAGGAGAAGATAATACATAGGTTCACAATGTCAAATTAAATGAATGAAGATTTTCAAATTTGTATCATAATTTTCTAAGCAACCAAGGTACTATATTGTTAGGTATTAAATATGTAAGGGAATACATAAGACATTCAATATAGTAGAGAAAATATTAAATGAGTCAATATTAATACAGGAATGGAAACCCTTCTAGTATTTTGGGGATAAATATTGGCGTTGCATGTTGTATCATTTTTTTAAGGATTTATTTATTCTCCCCTCCCCCATCGTTTGTGCTCACTGTCTGCTCTCTGTGTGTTCTTCTCTCTGCTTGACTTCTCTTTAGGCAGCACTGGGAATTATTACTGGGAACTTCCAGAGTGGAGAGAGGTGCTCAATCTCTTGCACCACCTCAGCTCCCTGGTCTCTTATTATCTCTCTTCTCTGTCTCTTTCTGTTGCATCATCTTGATGCACCAGCTATCTCTGTAGGCCAGCACTCCATGCAGACCAACACTCTGTATGGGCCAGCTCTCCACTCAGACCAGCTCACCATATGGGCCAGCTTGCCTTTTACCAGGATGCCCTGGGAATCAAACCCTGGACCTCCTATATGGTAGACAAGAGCCCAGTTGCTTGAGTCACATCCAATTTCCCATATCATTTTTAATGTGGAGGAAAAAAAGACTAAATTATCTTGCTATTTATGATAAGTTAGAAATTAAATATTAAGTATGCGATAACATTAAAACAATTACATAAATGAAATTGTAAGTTGAAGAGAAGGAGATAAGAATTAAAGCTGTGATTTTTGTTTCTTTAATCTCTGATAGGAAGATGAATAGATTTGAACTATTTAGATAAATATAAAAATACCTTATATTTAATTACTCATTTCATAATATATTTGCTTAACATTAAAGAGATAGATTAGTAATTAATATACACAATCTATCAATTCATTTGTTTCAATTTCTATTTATTCTTGTGTATTTTTGTTACTTTTTAAAGTAAAATTAATTGTAACACATAGAATTTTAAAATTTCCTCTACCTGTTTTCCTTTTAAGAGTATCTTGAAAATCCTTTTTAGAAATGGTTTCACACAGATGGGATTGGGTTTTGGATTTGAACATGCATTTTGGGCAAACGTGAGTCAATATGCCACACCAGTAAAGGGGACATTAATGTCACTTTCTCCTATTCCAAATCCTTTTAACTTCAGACTTTACATAGACAATAATTGGGAAAAATTATACATGCTATGACTTAGAATTTCACAAGTGAGGTAGATAATGCCACTAACAACAAAACCTATTCCCCAATAAATACATGAAATTGGAAAGGGGCTACTTTGAAAAAAACATAGCTTCAGATTGTCCTCTTAATGTAGAGCATGTGTAACCTTAAGGGGAAATGCTCTTTTACATCCCTAGAGAATTTTCTCAGTTCTTTAATATGACTTAATGTGCTAGGAAATAACTTTTTAAAAATAAAGATATTAGCCAAATTTGTTAATAGCACAAGATCTGATTCTGTTTCGTCTTTGAATTTGAAATTAAATTTCTCCTTTTGATCTGATTTGAGGATATTTGACCCCAGATTAGACAGAAGTGGAGCATAAAGTATGATATTAGTTATTCTTTTATTATTTGCCTGTGTTACAGTGCTCCAAAGTTTGATGTCCACATTCTTAAATGTGTTGTACAACTAACAAAAAATATTAGAGGCATACCTGACACTGATAGAGCTATAAATGACAATGACAGGAAACATGATATACAATGATGATATATCAAGGAGTAGTACAGATATGAATAGATCACGTCCACAGAAAAGAATAATCTACATTTCAACTCTGACTGCAGAATAACTAAGGTAACTTTGAGAACTGAGCATTCCTGCATTCCAATAAATTCCTCCCCTGGAATTTAACACTGCAGATCAATAAATAACTTCATTGTTGCTTCAGGAAATAAAAATCTTCCAATATATGTGGGCAGATACTTGTTCATCTCAGCAACCAGCCTGCTTATGAAGACAAAGTTAGCTCATCAGGACTTGTGATATCACATTAATATCTTAATCTCACTGTGCCCCCATTCTTAAGCTATTATGTGTGAATTTTTCCCAATCACAAAGAGTTGATAGCATTTAAAATCCTTTCTTAGTTTCACCTCAGAACCCAAAAACTTTATAAATATCCTTCCTAAATTTCTCTTTCTGAGAGTTTTTAATATGATGTATCCCTTGATTCAGGAAATTTAATGGAAATCTTTGATCATCATTTTTGCATGGTTGTTTCTGTGCAATACATTTACCTATTTGTTTAATGTTTAAAAATGATATTAAATCATTATTCTGTAATTAATCACTTAATATGTGCTAATGCAGTATCATTCATAGTGAAATTACATTTTTTTATCAAACCATCAATGTGACAATAGGTATGGTTTTTCTTCAGTACATCTCTATGTGTCTGGAAAAGAGAAATATCAAACATAAATAAACCATACATTAAAAGGACAAATAGTGTATGATTCCACTTATATGAAATAACTAGAATTATACAATTTTGTAGAGACAGAAAGCAGAGTATATGTTACTGGTTTGGGTAGGATGGGTAATGGGGAGTTCATGCACAATATGTGCATGGTCTTTGGGGTGATAAAAAAAAGTTTCAGTAATGGATGATGTTGATTGTAGCACAACATTGTTTTTAATACCACAGAATTTTATACTTGGGAATGGTTGAGATGGTAAATTTTATGTTGCATATATGCTACTACAATTAAAATACAGAGAGAGATGAGACAATGAAAATTAAATAGGTCCTGTACTGGACTTAAAATAATGCCCAAATAACATTATTTGGAAATTTAAAAAAACTAGAGTGCAAACTGTATACATTAAATCAATGTTAAGTGTTTGAACTTGATAATTTTTCTTAATGTGGTTATATAAGTGACTATCCTTGTTCTTAATGAATATACATGGAGGAAGTGGTAGGTTGGATTATTTACTACCACCATGAATGAACATGTTCTTAATTTAAATCCATTCCTGTGAATGTAAAACCATTGTAAACAGGACCTATTGGCAATGTTATTTATAGCTTAAGTTGTGGCCCAACTGAAATTGATCCTATTAATATCAGCTCCTGGAGGAGATGAAGCTGGAAATCAGTGGAGCCCAAAATAGAAAGGAAATGACATTGCCATGTGCATTGCCATTTGACATAAAAGCTAAGAACCCAAGGATCACTTGCTGCCAACCCACAATGCCACACTGTTCTAGAAGAAAGTATTGCCTTAGTCATGCTTCGATTTTTGACTTCTACTAGTTTCAAACACACAGACCAATAAATTTGCATTGTTTGAGCTAACCTATTGTATGACATTTACTTTAGCAGCTGGGAAACAATGACAGAGGTATTTAATGGTAAAGGTGCATGATATATTCAACCTAATCACAATCTAGAAATAGACAAGTAGAAAGACAGATATTCATAGATAGAGATATAGATATAGGACAATGATGAGAGATAGATACTAGATAGATAGATAGATAGATGATAAGGTAAAGATTGAATGGTTTAACAAAGGAGAAAAAATGTTTAAGAAATGTTAAATTTGTGTATCTGGGTAGTAGTTATATAGGAGTTGCATGTACTTTGTGGCTCTGAAGTTATGTTAATATATAGATTTATAATTTTAATGGTTATGTCTTATGGTTGAATTGACCCCTTTGTAATTATATAATGACTTTCTTTGCCCCTTGTAAAAGTTTTGACTTAAAGTCTGTTTTATCTGATATCAGTATAGCTACCTTAGCTCTTTTTTATTAGCTGCATGGCTTATATTTTCCATGCTTACACTTTCAATCTACCGGTATCTTTGAACTAAAAGTAAGTCTCTTAGAAAGAAGGTATACTTGGGTCATGGTTTCCCAATTTACCATCTTTGCCTTTTGATTAGACAGATTAATACATTTATATTTTAAGTAATTAGTGCTATGCAGGACTTTTCCTACCATTTTGCTATTTGGTATGTGTAAGCTTTTTTTTTTTTTTCCCCTCATTTCTCCCATTGATGCCTTCTTTCAAATTTATTTGATTTTGTGCATTGTACTATTATGAGTCTCTTCTCATTTTTGTCTGAAATTATGTTTGATATATTTTGCTTTGAATTTGATTTGACATCAATTCAACTTCAACTGCAGACAAACACAACATTCTTATAGCACTTTGTACTCATACTTTTTTATGGACTTGTTACAAATTCTTTCTTTATATACTATATACCTAAGCCATAGATTTATCATTATTTTTTGCATTTACTTTTCAGAACTTATGAAAAGTAAAAAAGTAGAGTTATATACAAAAATGTACAAAATGATAGTACTGACATTTGTAATTACTCATATGGTTACTTTTACCCAAGGTCTTCATTTCTTTAAGCTTCTTAGATCCACTGTCTAGTGTCCTTTCCTTTCAGTTTGAAGGATTCCTTTAACATTGCTTGTGGGGCAGATCTGGTTATGATAAACTAACTCAGCCTTTGTTTATCTGGTAAATATATTTTTTATTAATTTTATTGAAACATAATCAACTATGCAATTCATTTAATGTGTATAATCAATGGTATTTAGTATAATCACAGAATCATGCATTTACCACTATAATTAATTTTACAGCACTTTTATTGCTCCAAAAAAAAAAAAAAA
>JAQZBX010085283.1:0-13131 GCA_029593785.1 Cabassous unicinctus
CCAAAATCAAGGACATCCATGCTTAACATTGCTTCTACCAATGTACTAGAGCAAAAATAAGAGGCAAAAAGCATCTAGTTTTGAATGAAATAAAAATGCTCTTATTTTAATGGGACTTGAATAACAATGATGAAATTATCAAGAAATCTTAAGAGATTCTCCTAGAATTAATCAGTGAGTTTAGCAAGATTGAAGAACAAAAGGTCAACACACCAAAATCATTAATATATCTAGTATATATAAATAGAATACAATTGGAAACCAAAATGAATAACTTGTTCATCAAAATTATAAAAATTCATTCTATGAAAGGCTATGTTAAGATAATGAAAATGAGTAAAAAAGCAAGACACATATGTACAAATTACTTACATACAGGCTGGCAATGGGAATATGCATCAAAATTTTATCTAGAATATAGAAAGAATTCTTAAATTCAACAGTATAAAAAAAAACTGATTCAAAACCTGGGCAGAAGACATGAACAGAAACTTAAAGAGGACATACATACGGCCAATAAACACAAGAAAAGCCATAGCCATTAGGCAAATTCTAATTAAAATCACTGTAAGATACCATTTGCATACCTTTTAGAATATCTAAGAAAAAATATACAAGTACTGAATGTGGGTGAAATGCAGAATAAGTAGCACTTTCACACATTGGTTTTGGGTATACAAAATGATATATAAAACAGTTTGAAATATTCTTATAAAGCTATACATAAATTCACAATATTGTCTAGGAAAATAAAAACATGTTTCCACAGAAAAACAAAAGTTTGTAGGACCTTTTATTCCTAAGCATTATAAAATGGAAGGTGTAAACCTATCTAACAACAGGTGAATGTATAAACTTTAGTAAATTCATATAACGGAAAACAATTCAGTAATAAAAATACACACAACAAATATTATGAAGCTCAAAGCATTATGCTATGTAAAAGGCCAATCTCCAAAAGTTTCCTGCTCTATTATTGGATTTATATGACACTTTTGCAAAGAGTATATTAATGGTTGCTAAGATTTGATGGTGGTTGGCTGTGTGACCATAAAGGAATAACATGAAGGAATTCTGGGTGAGTTGTAAAATGTTCTTCTCTTTTGTGATAGAGGCTGCCTGCATTTATACATGTATTAATATTACTAAAATTATATGTAAAATTTAATTTTCTATGTGACAATTTAAAATATATTTTTTATCTGAACTAATTAAAATTTAATTCCACTTTTGCCATGAAATTGTGAGGAGCTCTGCAGCTGGTGCTGGTGCAGCCAGGAAACCAGGTTCCTTCTTCCTTACTTGAGTCCAATTCAAAGCCCAACTCTTCCCCAAAGAGGCAGAGTATCAGCATTTTTCATCCTGTCTCCAGCTATCTGTTAAAAAAGTTACATAAGATGCAAGTGCAGCCAAGAAGTGAGGCTCCCTTCTACTGAGAGATCCCACACACAGGAGATTCCCTCATCAGTGCCATGCTGCTGAGAATACAGGGGTTATAGGCTGATAAAATGACAGTTCCATACTAGAGTGGCAAGGCAAAGTGACCTGAAGGTACAGTTTCCTCCATTATGTGTTTACTTCTGAACTGAGTCTGCTTAGTAACAAGTGAGATATTATCACCACTCCAGGCTCCAGACTCATGACACATATTTTTTCTGTGGGTAGAAGCAAATTAAAAAACAGAGTTCTTAATATCTTCCCAAGATAGCAGGCATCATTTGCAACATCTTATGGAGAAATTCAAGTCTGTGGGTGTTATAAAAAACAGTGTAGGTTTTGGTGAAAAATGATTATGAGGAAATTGAAACACTCACAAGAAATTTAGTCTGAAATGAAGTTTGGATCATTTTGCAGACTGTGCTGGGGCATGAGGCAACTGGGAGGAACTCTCCTGAAGTCAGAACAAATCTCAAATACTGATCTCAGCACAATCTCTTGAAAGGAGTCAAAATTTCATTGGATTTCCTGTGAAGAGATTTATACCCCAGAACATTATAGAGAGCAGTAGTAAACTCAGCCTACAATTAGTGGAATTTAACAGTTGAGACTCCTGGGAAGATGAGGGATTAGAGACACAGGTCTCTCTTCTCTCCCAGAAAAATAGATTGCAGGAAGAAATAGCCTGGAAAAAAATGTTCTAGGGTTTAAGACATGAGGGGAGGCTGGACACCAAATAGAAGACAGAGGTGCACAGGAAAAGAATCTCAAAGTAAAGACTGTTGAGTAAAAGCTGCAGCTGCAGTTTAACCTGACCTTTCATGTGGAGAGTTTTGTATTCTCTGTCCTCTGGCAGCGGCTATTGAGAGAGGGGGACACAGGGGTCCAAATTACCAGGAAATGGGAGAAAGAGGGAAGCTGTTTAAGCCTAATTTGGCTTTTGGTCACCAAATTTAATTTTCCAGGTGGGGCTGCAACATTGTTTGCCGTGAAAGCAGCATGAGAATAAAGAGATCCAACCTTCTCAATCATCTTCCCTACTGTTTCGAGTTCGTTTTTGAGGATGGAGAGGGGAATGGATTTATTTCATATCAGGGAAAACAAAGGGGGCTTCCAGCAAAGTTTGGAGAACAACCTTTAAAAAAGTAAATCTCTAATCAAGGGAGAGAAAGTAACCTGTAGGAGATAGGGCACTCAGGCCAGCTCAGAGCATTAGGGGAGACAGAGAAGAGACTTAGCTGGAAGATTAGCACTCAGCTGGTTCCAGGTGTGAGTTAAGTTAAGTCTCCCATCCCCCAGGAGACCAGAAGAGCATCTAGTTACCCAGCAGGCTCTTGAGGTGAGAGAACTGTGGAGAGAAGAGTTGAAGGGGACCAGCACCTAGGAAACTCAGGGGGATAGAGGTGTAGCAATGATGGGCAATAGAGCAGGCAGACCAGAACAAAAAGTAAAGTGATTCAAGCCTATGCTGAACCAGCTTCATGGAGAAGGGAGAAGGGAACTGATCAGGCAGGCTGCCATAATCATCCACCTGGAGAGATAAGAAAACTAGTTAGGGGGTGGGCTAACAGGTACATAACAGCCTTGGACAGTGGGAAGCAACCTGCAAAACATCAGAAGCCAAACTAGCCTGAGAGATAAAAGAGGGAGCAGAGGAAGACTATGAGCCTTCGGAAGCCTTCAGAAGCCTTCAGGAGCCTAACCTAACTGGTGGGGGTGGTGTAGCTCAGTCGTTAAATTCCTGCTTCCAATATATAAGGTCTCAGTTTCAATTCCCAGTACCACCTAAAAAGAGCCTAACAAGCCTGAGTGATAGGGTGGTGGAGACAGGCACCCCAGGAGCTCCAGGGAGCAGTAGTTGAAGGACAAGCAGCCTCCATACAGGAACATAGACTAAGGTTTGTTGTTGTTGTTGTTGTTCTTAAGTAATTTTATTTGTTATTTTTTACTTTTTTATTCCTTATTCTTTTCTCTAAACCCTGGTACCTCACTTGGGGACGGCAGGCTGCAAGGTGATGGACTGGTGAGCACTGGCAGCCTGAGAAGTTTGCTAGTGGACTGAGAAGGAAACCTGTTTGTTTATTTTATTTGGAGTTTTTGTGGTTGTTTTGGCTATTTTTTTTTGTTATTTTTTCTTTTTATTATTCTTTTGTTTCTTTATTTCCTTTCTTTCTTTCATTTTTCCCTCTTCTGTTGCTTTTTTTAAATTCCACCTTCTCTTGTTAGATCTTCATATTCTTTCTCTTCTCATATTTTTGTTCTTTTATTTCTTTCTATTTTTTCTTGTTCTTTTCATGTTTAATTCCATAATTTGTATTCTGAATCCTTTTTATTTTTTATGATATTTCCCTTTTATTATTTATATACGTTTTTCTTTTTTTCAGTTTTTTTAAGGTTTTTTTCCATCTATTCCTTTTCCTTTTTTGTTTTTTTCTCTTCTCCATTCTTTTTCCAAGGACTTAATATTATTTTGTAGGAACACAGACAACTACAAGAATATAGAATAAGTAGAAACAATTGTCAAAAAGGGTTGTTAACACAAAACAAATCATTATGAAACCCTTGAGTAGAAAGAAAAGCTATCTTAATAAGCTCATCAAGATAAACATATGCATAGACACAAACAAAAAATTACAAGTCATACTAAGAAACAGGAAGACAAGACCCAGTCTAATGAACAAACTAAAAAACAGAAGGGGATGCAGAACAAGGAACTAAACAAGGATGTCCAAAAAATATCATTAATCAACTTAATGAAGTGAAGGAATAGATAAAGGATATTAAGAGGACACTTGGGGAACATACTTAAGAAACCATAAACATACATAAAAAATAAGAGATCTGATGGTGATTGCAGCACTTTGAAATTATTTATGAATCCCCCAAAAGACTATTATTTTTGTAAACAAGACTGTTCCTCTGGGTGTGAGATCCTTTGATTTTATTAAATTTAAAGGTTTCAAATTTACTTAATAAAATATATTCTGGATTTTTGATTTGACCATTTTAGTAAGGCATGACTCTGGTTGAGTCCCTGTGCCCTTAGTGGACTGATATAAATGGACACACTCAAATAACACACAAGGAGAGGGAGTTCCATAGATACAGAAGAAGACAGAAGAGGAGATAGCTCTGTCATGTTTGATTTTGTGGTCCCGGGGAGAAATGAGCCATTCTCCTGAGAGTTTGCAACTGAAGAGAACAGAGAAGTTGAGCAGCTCAGATGGCCCAGAATGAAACAAACCCTATGCCAGCCTACAGCTGAGATAAGAAGAAGCTGGGACCATGGAGACTTAAAAAGAAGAAGGAAGGAGAGACCAGGCAGAGATTGCCCACCATCTTTCTTCAACATGTGACAGGTGACTTTGGTGTGAAAGTAGCCAAAATCTTGAGTTTGACTCTTTAGAGCCTTGCAACTGTAAGGTTTTACCCCAAATAAATACCCTTTATACAAGCCAACAGATTTCTGATACTTTGCATCAGCACTCCTTTGGCTGACTAATACAGTAATGAATGGTACAACACAGGAAATCAAAAACATGCTGAAATCACATAACAGCAGATTTGAACAGGCATTAGTGTCATCAAAAGCAGTATAGATGAAATTGCACAGATACTAGAACAGAGAAAAAAAAGATAGAATAAATTTAGTAGGGACTTAGGGAATTGAATGAAAACATGAAATATACAAAAATACAAATTATAGGGATCCCAGAGAGAGAAGAGCATGGAAAAGGAAAAAGAAGTGTTGGAAGAAATAATGGCTGAATATAATCCAACTCTTTTGACAGACATGATGTGCATGTCCAGGAAGTGCAAAACATCCAAACAACATAAATCCTTGCAGGGATACCCTGACACATAAAATCATCAGTAGTCAAATACACAAGATCAGAGATAATACTGAAAGCAGCAAGAAAAGAAAGATCCATCATGTACAAGGGAAGCTCAATCATATTAACTGTTGCTTTCTCATCTGAAACTAGAGCGGTGAGAAAGCAGTGTTATGACACAGTTAAGGTGCTAAAAGAAAAAAAAAGCACACAAAAAAAACTTCCAGACAAGAGTTCTGTATCCAGCAAAGCTGGCATTCAAAAACGAGGGAACGTTCAAAATATTCAAGGATAAACAGAAATTAAGAGTTTGTGAAAAAGAAACCTACCAATAAAGACATGCTAAAGGTAGTGCTGCAGTTTGAAAGAAAGAAGAAACAAGAAAGAGAGGTTTGGAAGAGAGTTTACAAAGTAAGATTATTAGTAAGAATAATTAAAAAAGATGAAAAGAGAAATAAAAAATGACATATATAGCCAAACAAAAAATCACTAATATAAGTACTTCCTTGACAGTAATATCTTTGAATGTTAATTGGTTAAACTCTACCAGCAAAAGACACAAAAAGAAGAATGGATAAGGAAATATGACCTATCTATATGCTGTCTACAAGAAATTCACTTTAGATGCAGGAATACAAGGAGGTTGCAAGTATATAGTTATAAAATGATTTTATATGCAAATAATAAGCAAAAAGGGGCAAGAGTAGGTATAGTAATATCAGAAAAATAGGCTTTAAATAAGGAACACTTAAAATAGAAAAAGAAGAACACTATATATTAATAAAAGGGGTAACTTATCATTAAGAAAGCACAACCATAAACATTTATGAATATGAACAGAGTGTCCCAAAACACATGATCTAAATATTGGAAAAACTAAGGGGAGAAATATTTGCCTCTACCATTATAGTGGGGATTTAATACATCATTATCACCATTAGACAGACACATCTTAACAGAGGGTTAATAAAGAGACAGAAACCTCAACTAATATGTTAGAGGATTTAGACCTAATAGACATATACAGAATATTACACCAAAATACAGCAAGATGTACATTCTTCTTGAGCATACATGGCTCATTTTCTATGATAGACCACATGCTATGTCACAGAACAAGTTTCAACAAATTTGGGAAGAGTGACATTATCCAAATAACTTATCTGAGCACAACAAAATGAAGCTGGAAATTAATAAGGGACACAGATCCAGAATAGGTAAAAAGTTTTGGAAGTTAAATAACACACTCTTAAATAATCAGTGGATCAAGGATCAAATTGCAAAAGGAGTCAATAACAACTTTGAAATGAATGAAAGTGAGAACACAACGTATCTAAGCCTATGGAATGCATAGCAGTTCTGAGAGGGAAATTTATAGCCAAAAATGCTTATATCAAAAAGAAGTAAGAGCTAAAAGTCAAAGACCTAAATGTAAACCTAGAGGAACTAGAACAAAAAACAAATCCCAAAGGAAGTAGAGAGAAGGAATGTGAAAAATTAGAATAAAGCTAGATAAAATTCATAATAAACAAACAAAAAAAATGCTAGAAAAAAATAACAAATCCAAAAGCTCATTCTTTGAGAAGATTAATGAAATCGACAAACCTTTAGTTAGAATAACAAAGGAAAAATGAGAGAAGAAGCATATAAATAAAATATCAAGTGAGATAGTGGATATTACCACTGATCTCGCAGAAATAGAGTATCATAAGAGGATACTTTTAAAAATTGTATGCCAACAAAATGGATAACTTAGCTGAACGAGATAAATATCTAGAAACACAAAAGCAACTTTCAGTGATGAAAGAAGAAATTGTTGAACTCAACAGACAAATCACAAGTAATGAGACTGAATCAGTCATTAAAATCTCCCAACTAAGAAAAGCCAAGGACCAGATGGCTTCACAGGTGAATTCTAACAATAATTCTGTAAAGGACTAAAATGAATCCCACTTACACTCTTCCAAAAAATATAAGTGAAGGGAACATTGCCTAACTCATTCTATCATGCCAAACATCACCATCATATCAAAGTCATATAAACATGCAACAAGAAAAACAAACTACAGATCAACCTCTCTAATGAAACTGGATGCTAAAAACCTCAACAAAATACTTACTAATCATATTCAACAACATATAAAATGAATTATACAACATGACCAAGTGGATTTCATCCCTAGTATGCAAGGATGGTTCAACATAAGAAAATTAATGAAATGCACCACATTCACAGATCAAAAGAAAAAATCACATGTTCATCTCTATTGATGCAGAAAATACATTTGACAAAATATAGCACCCTTTCTTGATGAAAACCACTTCAAACGATAGGAAAAGGAGGAAACTTCCTCAACACAATAAAGGGTATATATGAAAAATCCACATCAAATCATATTCAAATTCTAAAGTCTTTCACTCTAAGACCTGGAACAAGGCAAGTATGCCCACTGTCACTGTTCTTATTTAACATTGTGTTATAAGTCTTTCCATGAGCATTTACATAAGAAAAAGTCATAAAAGGAATCCCAGTTGGAAAGGAAGAAGTAAAAATTAAACTTCTTGCAGAAAATGATCCTATATGGAGAAACCCATGAAAAATCTTCAAAAAAGATTCTACAGCTGATAAATGCATTTAGTGAAGAGACAGTCTATAAGAGCAATTTGGAAAAATCACTAGCATTTCTGTACACTAATGAGGAATCTGAGTAAGAAATCAAGAAAAAATTTCAATTTACTTTAACAACTAAAATAATTAAATATCCAGGAATAAACTTAAAGAAGATGTAAAGGACTTTTACACAGAAACTACACAACATTATTAAAGGAAATCAAAGAAGACTTAAATGAATGGAAGAGTATTCCATGCTCATAGTTTAGAATACTAAACATCATTAAGATGTCTGTCCTACCCAAATTGATTTAAAGATTTAACAAAATCCCAATAAAAAATACAACATCATTTTTTATTGATTTGAAAGAGAGAATTATGGAATTCATTTGGATGGGAAAGGAGTTTGAATAGTCAAGAACATATAGAAAAAGAAATATGAAATTGGAAGACTACAGCTACCTGAATTTAAATCATACTCCATAGCTACAGTGGGTTAATCTGCATGATTTTGGCACAAGTATAGACATACTGACCATTGGAAACAAGTGTAGAGTTCTGATATAGATCTTCACATATAAAGTCAATTGATATTCAACAAGGCCATCAAGCTGACTCATCTGGGAGAGAATGGTTTCTTCAACAAATGGTGCTGGGAGAACTGGCTATTTTTATCCAAGAGAATGAAAGAGGATCACCATCTTATGTCCTAAACAAAAATTAAGTAAAGATGGATCAAAGACCTACATATAACAGCTAATACCAGAAAACTCCTAGGAGATAATGTAGGGAAGGATGTATGAGATCTTGTAGTAGGAAATGATATCATAAACTTTACCCCCAAGGCACAAACAATAAAAATAAATAAATTAATTGAACCTCCTCAAAATAAAAAAACTTTTGCACTTTAATAGAATTTATCAAGAAATTGAAAAGGCAGCTTATTTAATGGTAGAAAATATTTGGTAATCATTTATCTGCTAAGGGCCTCATATCTGTCATATATAAAGAAATACTACATTTCAAAAATAAATACAAACAACTGGCTCTAAAATGGGTAAGATATTTCAATAGACACTTTTCCAAAGAAGAAATACAAATGGCTAAAAACTACATGAAAAGATGCAAAATATGACTAGCTATTAGGGAAATGCAATGCAAATCAAAACTACAATGAGATATTATCTTACACCTATTAGATGAGATGTTGTTAAAATAAACAACAGATAACTACAAGTGTTGGAGAAGATATTGAAAAAGGGAACCTTCATCCACTGCTGGTGGGAATGTATAATGTTGCAGCCATTGTCTATGGTGTTTTGATGGTTCCTCAGGAAACCCAGTCTCTCTCACAGGGCTCAATTCTCTCCAGGCTCAGCTGCTCTGCTACTCTATGTGCTTACTTCCTGGAGCTCCAGCACAAAATCTCCAATCTCCCTTTTCTGTGGTACAGTATCTCTGCCCACACATGAGCACATCAAATGTGGCCTTATCAAAGCCTTAATCATTATTTAATCAAGTAAAATTGATACCTCTGAATTAAATATAATCCAATATACCCAGAGGAAAAGACCAGTTCACAAACATAACCCAATATCTATTTTTGGAATTCATAAATGATGCCAAACTGCTACAGTAGGAATATGCTTCTGGCAAATATGGAAGTGGAGAATGACTGGTGTATGGCATTGATGGTGGGCAGATATATGGGGAAGGGTGTACCTGGGACATGCTTCTGTGAAAAATGAAAATGTTCATATTGGCATAGGGTGCTATCTCAGTGAGTGGATACACAAATAATAAACAAGAAAACTCCCATCCTTTAGGGTCCTGTAAATTCTCAAGGGGCAAGAGTCACTCACATACATAGGCAGTACCTGAAAACAGAAAATGGATGAATATATTAAGCCTTCATATATTAATGCATGTACCTAGGAAACTTCTCCTTCCAAAATTGCAACCCATTGGCTACCAAGGGTTATGAAGTGAGGATGAGGGCAGAATGTATGAAGCATGGGAAATTTTTGAATATTAGAATGGTTCTACATGATTTTGTAATGATGGATAGAGGCCATTATGCATTTTGTTAGAACTTATAAAAGTGTGGTTCACAGAATGTGAATCATAATGTCAACCACTGACCATGGTTAGTGACAATGCTTCAACATTAGTTCATCAATTGTAACAAGTGTACCATAATCATGTAAGATGATATTAATAGGGGGAAATGGGTGAGGAGGAAAGGGGGAGGTATGTAGGAATCTGCTACATTTTCTATGTGACTTTTCTGTTACCTAAAACTTCTTTGAAAATAGAGTGAAAAAAAATTTAGACACTGGGGGAACATAAAGAAGAAATTTTTCTTATATTTGTTTTTATTTATTTATTTTTATATTGTACTTTTTACTATTTTTAGTTATTTATTTTTGTTTTTCTTTTGGGGATATTTTGGAATGCAGAAGAGTTGCAAATGTCTCAGTGGAGGATCATTTGTGTGGGCATCAGTGGTGAAGGAATGTGTGGGTGCACCTGGGACATGCCTCTATGGAATATGAATATGTGGAAGTAGTCATGGTGTGTTGTTTTTGTGGTTGGGCAGCCACACAATAACAAAAAGAATATTGAATTTCCATCTTGGAGAGTCCTGCTACATTCTCTCATAGAGTGGTGAGCACCCTTAGAGTACATAAGCAGTGCCTCATGAAGGAAGACAGACCAATATGACAGGCCCTTGATATCGATGCTTGTACTTATGAAACTTGTTCTTGTGAAATTGAAGCTTAGCTATTATTAAGTATTGCCCAAAATTTACCTTCTGAAAGAATCTTTTTTGCTCAAATGTAGCCTTTCTCTAAGCCAAAATCAGCATACAAACTCACAACCTTTTAGCCAGTGTGGGACATGTCTCCAGGGGATGAGAGTCTTTGGCATGAAGGGTTTATTTTTTTTTAATATATTTTTAAATTATTTTTTTAAAAAAGATACCTCAGGATGGAGGGAAGATCTGTGGACTAGAGTGAACTTACTGGTATTCTACTATAGACATATTGTAATTCAAGCAATGGAAGAAATTACAACATTGATGTGGAGCTAGTGGCCACTGGAGGATCTGGGGGCAAGGAGAGGGAAAAGCATTGTTATGAAGGGGCTTTTTCAGGACTTGTGAATTGTCCTGAGTGACATTGCAATGACAGATATAGGCCATTTTATATCATCATATAACATGCAGAACTGTGTGGGAGAGAGTGTGGTCTAAATGTGAACTATGATCCATGCTTAACGGCAAAGCCCCAGGATGTGTTTATCAATTGCAATTAATGTGCCACACTATTGAAAGATGTTTATGTGGGAGGTTGTGGGAGGTGTGGGATGTGGGGCTTATGGGAATCCCTATATTTTTTGTGTAACATTTATGTAATCTAAGTATCTTTTTAAAAAAATAAATAAATGAATTTTTAAAAAGATATTTGAATTACATAAATGTTACATAAAAACAAAGGGGATTTCCATGTGTCCCACTCCTTACTTCTCCCACATTTTCTCCCACTAAAAAAATCCTCATTAATGGGGTACATTCATTACAATTGATGAAAACATTTTGGATCATTGCCTCTAAGCATGGATTATAGTTTACATTTTATTTTACACTCTCTTCCACACAATTTTGTAGGTTATGGAAAGATATATAATGTCCTTTATCTGTCATTTAGGACAATTCCCAAATCTCAAAAATGCCCCCATATTACACATGTTTTTCCCTCTCCCTGCCCTCAGAGGCTCTAGTGGTCACTACCTCCACATCAATGTAATAATTTCTTCCATTGCTAGAATCACAATGTCTATAGTAAAATACCCATAAGTCTACTTTAATCCATAGTTCATTCCTCAATCCTGAGGATTCTGAGATGATGATGCCTACTCCACCTCTAATTGAGGAGGGACTTCAATCTCATGGGGCAGATGGATGGGACTCACTTGTTTGCAGTTGTAGACTATCTCAGTTCTTGGGATGATCATTGTCCATCATCAACTCCTTGTTAATTGTCCTTGGTGAGACCAATGAACTGGAAAGCAGGTTTTGCATTTCTGTTGAGATTCAGGACCCAGCTGGCATATGGACAGCCCAAAGATTTTAGTCTCTCGGATGTACACCTATCAAACCTGGTACAAGCTATAGATTCAAATAGAAGGATTTAGAAGAGCCATGTTTATGGAAAGCACAAATGAGTCCATCTCCATCACTTGGGGGAGCAAAAATTCAAAAGTAGGCCTCTCTGGCAAGGCATCAAACTCTTGAGCTATCTGCCCTGACTATAGTGCCTGGATGTAGCCAGAGCATCCACGAACCCCACTATTTAAGGTCGTATTTATTTTGTCAGTCAATGAGATCCTGATGAGACATGGATAAGGGTAACCTCTGGAATGACTTCCTAACTCACTTTGAAATCTCTTAGCCATATAAACTCATTTGTCTTTACCTTTTCCCATTTGATCAAGGTCTTTTAACAGTTGCAGTGCTAGTTGGTACTTGGTAGTAATCCCTCAGTGCCAGGGAGGCTCATCCCCAGGAGTCATGTCCCACACTGGGGGGGGGGCTTGGGGAATGTAATGCATTTATATGCTGAGTTTGGCTTATGGACAGGCCACATTTGACGAACAAGGAGGTTCCCAGGAGGTAATTTTTAGGCACCTATAATAATAGGTTTAGTTTCAATTTCAGAGTAAAGGTTTATAAGAAGCCATCATTATTAATGATCCATCAATGGATCATTCTCCATCATTGCCATTTTACTCAGGTGATTCTTGCTGATCCATTAGGGAATATGACAGAGCTCCCCAGGATGGGAATTTGATATTCTTTGGTTATTGTGTGGACCTCCACCCGCTGTGACAGTGCCCCATGAACATTTGAACAAATTTATATGCCTTATATACATGCCCAGGTGAACCTTATATATATGCCCAGGTATCCGCCATCACTGACATTCCACACAAATGATTCTCCCTTGCATATTTATAACCCTTCTGTTATCCAAAACTTCTTCAAAAATGAAGCCAATGAAACAGCCAGATACAATTAAAAAGAAAATGAAATAATAATGGTAGTTATAAAATAAGAAATAAAACACACAAAAAAAATGGCATCACAATGACAGATATATGCTATTATATAATCTCCCATAGCCTGCAGAATTGTGTGGGAGCGAGTATAAACTACAATGTGAACAATGTTCAATGGCAATGACCCAG
>JAQZBX010085284.1:0-13149 GCA_029593785.1 Cabassous unicinctus
GTTAAGTAAATGTTTCACAACAATGCAGGGTATTTGTGGGGGGTTGATGAGTGGGAACCCTATATGATGTTATGCATGCTTGTTTTGTAAGTTCACAATGTTTACTGAACACTTATGGTTTATGTATGTTCATGATGAATGATATACTTCAATAAATTGTTAAAAAAAAAAAAAGAACAGTCAGGGATCAGAAGTGTTTTTCCTAAAGTTTCAACCTCCATTTTCATACAGCTCCATTAGAAACTTCTGGTAACTAATTCACCTGCCCAAACTTTGGCACAGGTAGACTACAACAGCTGTCTTCATGCATTCAATCATGCAGCATTTATTCAACAACATTTAATGACATCATATGTGAGACACCTGAAGGACAGAAATTAAAAGATAGGATTTGTCTGTTGTAAATTCAGGGAACAAAGTCTAAGTTCAGTCTGAAATAACATTGTAATGTAGATTCATTGTAGAGTGAAGGACAAGAAATCTGAGCATGAGGGTCATACAATCAGATCTGAGAATTGAATAGATCACTCTGGTACTGATGTCAGGAATAGCGTGGAATGATATCACCTGACTTGTGTGACTGTATAATAAGAAGGCTATTTCTTTGTCCAACAAAGAGAGGATGAGAACAGGCATCAGAACGAAAGTAACTGAGAAAAGAGGATTGCACAAGATTGTTTTCATCTTACTTCAGCAAACAAGTATATTAAACTAAGACAATCAGATTGAAAACCATATTTATATCAGCAATCAAATAATCGATAAGTCATCCTATTCACTCCTTCAAAAATATTAATCAAACACTCACTATATTAAGTTTGGCCTGGGCTGGAGATACAAAGATGTACCCAGTGAATCAGACACAAGCCCTGCCCTCAGGGGTTCACTTTATTAAAAGAATCAGAATTATGCATAGATGATTATAATAATATAATGTTTAATAGAGGGCTTTAATGTTGCTATTAAAAAGTACCATCACAGATGCAGATGGGACTATTAGTTAAGAGAGCTAATACATGTTTTCTCTCTTAGGTTTCCTCAGAAAGATGCTTCTGAGATGATACTATCTTATTCTTTTCAACACAGGTCTGTTGTTTCTAGTTAGATCTCAGAATGGTGAGGCTCCTTAATAAGATTTGTCTGACGTTACTTTCTTTTTCTCTTCAAAGAAGGAAAACCAGTTGAAATGTTTGTTTTAACAAACATATCCTAAAAAGCCATTTGGTGTCAGTTTTTTCTTAATGAGGATGTACTATAGCAGTAAAAGAGAATGACTAATGTTAACTCTTTATTGTATACAACTTTCTAAAAGACACAATATCTTTGAAAAGTATTTCTTAATAAAGATTTCATAATCCACATGGAATTTGTGAAGGACATAAAATTAAAGGAAATGGTAAAGAAAGATATTTTAGTCTTATGATAACCACATATTTAGTAGATTTTGTGTACAAGAATGCCAGAGTGTTTTGACCATGGAAACAGATTTTAAATAACTTTGCTTTGTTTTTAGTGTTAGAGTTTCTAGTTTAGAAGTTATCACTTGCAAATAATTTTTTCCCACTATATTTTAAGATTGTTAATATTTCATTATTTCCTTAGCATGATGAATTTAACTTTATCTTCAGATCTGTGACAATCACAACCAACAAGACTGAAAACATTAGCTTCATACTATAATATCCAGGATTAAAATAAAGATCACAGCTAACTAACAAGACTGTAAATTATGCCATATTAACTTGTAAGTCTGTGATATCTTGATATCAAAATGTTATGGAATATACCATAATTAAAGGTAATACACCATGAATAATGGCTAAGAGGAACATCATAGCAAATTCTAACACTGCATTTCTTACTATACTGGCTTTTAAAATGAATATAGAAATGATCTTTTTAGCTTTCTAAATGTTCTGTAGTTGAATGTGGTTTTGCTTAAATAAAACTTTTTATTTATTTATTTATTTATTTATTTATTTATTTATCCCCCCCTTGCTGCTTGTGTTTGCTGTGTCCATTTGCTGTGTGTTTTTTATTTTATTTTTTTTTCTGTGTCTGCTTATCTCCCCCTTGCTGTGAGGTCTTGCTGCATCAGCCCACCGCGCCGGCCGGCCTGCCCCCACAAGGAGGCCCCGGGAAGCGAACCCGGGGCCTCCCATATGGCAAACGGGAGCTCTATCGATTGAGCCACACCCGCTTCCCTTAAATAAAACTTTTGGTATTTGTTTGAAATTTTTTTAAAGTCCCATCACACTAGAGAGAAGGGTGCATATACCACTCTAGAGAATATGTATGTGAGAACATAATAAATAATTCATTCAGAAATGGCAGTCATTTCTTGCAGCATAGTCTCCTGTAAATTATGAATGATTTCGTACTTTGAAAAGGAGAGGTAGGTAGCAGGGAGATATTACTGGTCACAATAAACAGGGAGAGGCTTACAACTCCAACAGTAAAATTAAATCCATAAAAAGCACAGAAGACTTTCCAGAACATAATTTACAAAAATCACTGTGTTGCAAATCAAACTTCTATTTAAAATTGCTTTTCCATATTACTCTATTGAGGCTTCCAGCTTAATGAGCTGTCTGGCAGAGAAAACTTGGGGAGCATTTATCCAAAATGCCAGAGCTGCTTACACTTTGCTAAAATGCCAGCAAGAAATTTTGAAAGTGGCAACACATTTGTGAGACAGCATTGTCAAATTTTGCCTTAAGGAACAATGTGAATAGATAGTAAGAGAGCCGTGAAACAGATTGTCAATGCCAGGCTCATGCTACTGAGTTTCCATGAACATGTTCCTAATTCTGCAGTCACTTTTCCATTTTAAGATTGAATTTCACTTTTCAATTTATTTTTCACAAAATTTTAATCAAATGTGATCCTTTATTCTATCATTCATCATATTCACCCTATCCCTAGATAATATGCATATTATAGATTAGCCAATTCAACACAAAAGTTAATAAAACAAATTTGCCTGGAAGCAATCATCATGCATTCCAAAGTGAAACAAAAATAACATACATTGTCTGCCAGTTTGGATTATCCATGGGGCAAAAAAGTCTCTCTATAAATCTACATATCCCTAGGACAGATCTGACAACATCGTATTGGTGTTATTTCTTTTCACATCCACGTTGCCTGTCTTTCTTGCTCAAGTATGTTTTTGGAAGGGACATAGTATTGCCTATTCACCTTTGTATCTACAGAAACCCCGTGGGCACTGTAGGCTCTCAATAATTATATGATACATGAAGATGAACTGCCTAAATGAATGAATGAGATTCTTCTCTGTTTTTGGGTTAAGAGTATGCTCTTTTGCTTACATTAATTATTTAATTTTTAGATTGGCATATGATTTTATGTATTCATCTTGAAATTCTTCTTTAAAATTATGTATTACTTAAAAGCCATGAATATGGTTTAAAAAATATTGTATTAGCTATTTTATTTTATCCTAAATAAATGAACAAATGCATTAATAGGTTCTTAAATTCATGAGTTTTTTAATAGATAACATTTATCTGAGCTCTTGTGCACTCCTAGGATATTTTCTCAAACAAGAAGAAAAAAATTACCAGCTATAAGCTTGAAAAACTGTCCTAAAAAATATAGTAACCTAGAGGAAAAATATGTGAGAGTACAAAGATAACAGTTACTGAGGCTTCCAGAAATAATATAATTATTCAGTAATCCTTTCCCAGTACTCATCTATTTGTTCAACTGCATTGTCTTCCAATGTTCTCTGAAGGGTAATTAGGTAAATACTTAGCATTCTCATAATAATAATTTTTTTAAAAAGGTATTCTACCCCTCAGAGAAAATAAACAATCTAACAAGCAGAAGAAAAATACTAAGGAAAATAATAAGTCATGCCAGATCTAAGGAGAGAATGAGCATAAAAGAAGAAAATAACATAATTAACTAAGATGTCAGAATGTAAATTAGTGAAAAACATAATTGTACTTTAATCTATAAATAATACAATGGGCCAAGATAATTTGTACTGTCTCCTCATGATCTCTTTTATCATTTACACTGAAAATGTCATATGAAATGCTGTCATAAGTGTATATGAAGATGGTGCTATTATCCATCAGTAACATCTAAAAAAATTGCTTTGTTTTAGGAATAGGAAAGAGTTGGCAATAAATTCATTCACACTGTCTCATCTGGTCCTCTTGTGAGCAATAGTATACACTGGCAAGTTGAAGTTACAGCTGCAGCCAGTGAACCTAAAACAAAGCAAAACAAAAATCCTGTGAGCAAAAAGTCAATCAGATTGTAATTGGTGCATGGGGGGAGATTTGAATGCCCAAACCTGACTTAACACCAAGTTCTGACCAACTAAGCTAAACGATGTATATGCTGTCATATAACACATCTTTCTTTAATCCAGTTTTTAAAATAAGGTGCTGTTGTTATGTCTTGAAGAATTTCAGAAAATTTCCCCAATCCTTCCTTACTGTTCCACCTCAGCATATGCATTATAACTAGAATGCCAGACATCACCAAACACTGTAACTATGGCAAAATAAGAGGACAGTCCTTGCCAAGTCTCAACCTTTGTTGGTTGCATGCACAAGCCACTTGATATTTTGAGTGGTGGGCTCACATGGGCTAGCTGAAGCATTGGAAGAAGATTTTGATGTCCCCATGAAATAAATAAGTTGAAGAAGGGTCATTAAATTTTTTGACTGAATCTCTGGTAGAATATTGTGGGAAGGTGAGTTTACATGATAAAAACATGATTCAGTACAAATTCTGTAGCTAAGCATGAAGAGGAAACATCACTGACTCAGACACCACCCTGTGCCAGGTACTATTCCAATTCTTTATACAGCATACTGGACTTGACCCTAATAGGAGAGCAATGTGGTAATTATTATCTTCACTTTCTAGATAAGAAAATAAATCTTGGGGTAAAAAAATTTCCCATGATCAAGGATAGTGCAAGCTTCAGAATTTGGCTGCAAAGACTGACTCCATAGTCCATGATCTTTTTAATTTAAAATAAAGCTTTTTATAAATATAACCAAACAACTTGGTGAGAATTTAGAAAATTTCTATTGTTTATATTAACCAATGGGTATTACTACTTGCCATAAAAACTCAGATGGAAAAATATGGATTTTCAGATGATCATAAATTATGGCCAAAAGCTTTAGAGTCATAAGATGTATTAATAAAAATGCATTATTTTCCAGTTATTTTAGTTTTATCTTAAAGACTTTGCTACACTGGTAGAATTCCTAGGTACTTAAAGCTTTCCAGTGTTTCTAATGTTTTAAGAGATGGTTATAACCCTGAAACTAAACATCTGTTAGGCTAAAAGTGGAAGCATTTCTTTCATTAATTTATCCAAGACTTTTAAAAAAATGCCACTATGGTGGCTTATCAAGATCCTTATAAGGAGCGGATGTGGCTCAAGTGGTTGAGTGCTCACCTCCTACATGGGAGGTCCCAGGTTTCTTTTCCTGGTGCCTCCTGAAAAAAACAAAAAAAGAAACAAAAAGCAAAACAAGCAAAAAAAAAAAAAAATCAACTGAAGGAAGCCAATGTGGTTCAGTGGTTGAGTGCCAGCTTCCCACACACAAGGTCCTGGCTTCAATCCCCGCGCCCCAGTACCTCAAAAAAAAAAAAAAAAAAAAAAAAAAAAATCCCTATAGAAACAGATAGCCCAGTATCCAGTGTATTAGACCGTATGTTTCAAGCCCCAATCAAGGCAATTCTAATTTACCATGCTCTGTGGGATTTTCCTGTTTGAGCAAACTTGGGAACAGTATTTTATTTATAAGTTAGGGGCCAACCTAGAAAGCATAATGCCACATACATACATATCTCATAATATTTGCAATCATTGATATGTGTGTATGTAGATGAATCACAGCAAAACCATTATTTCAGAAGAAGATTGGTGGTTGGCTTAAAGGCTCTTCCTCTGCACTCCCATAACCTCCTATGAATTCTGTTACAGTTGTATTGTAATTGCCTTTCTCCCAAGTGAGAGCAGAAGCTTTGTAAGGGCAGAGACTGTATTTTTCTGTCAGAGATTCCCATCCATAACACAGTTCTGGCATTCACTGATTTCTTATTGAATAGATAAATGAAGAGTGTAAGTTAAAATACAAAATTACATCATGGCATTTTAGGTTATAATCCATATTTGCACTCATGAATGGATCTGATTTATTCCTATATACACTTAAATGCTTGAAAATACATCTTTCATTCATTGATATAGAAATTTGATAGAAGAAAGTTATATTTAATCATGTGTAGATGAAACAGAATTATTACTCAAAAGCAACAGAAACCACCTATAGCATCCATGACAGAAGCTGAAAGGAGTTGACATTCCTTGAATTTTAAGCAATCATTACATGCTGGTCCCTGAGCAACAATATGAAGCTGGTAAAGTTTGTATTTGAGGTAACCTTCAATCTGTTTTTTTGTTTTTTGTTTTTTACTTTTTTTGATTTTTTGTCTCTGTTCCCAGGCATCCAGAATCTTTATGATGTGCTCTGTCAAAACTCTGATGTGGAAAGAGTGTAAGCTTTGCTTCCACTCAAACTAGGCAAGTGACTTGTATGTAAGTTAACTTGCCGACACTTAGTGCCCTCTCTCTAAGTTAAGAATAATAATGATGCTCATTGAGAGGAATGATTGAAAAGATATTTGTGAAAATGCTCTATAAACCACACCACATTAAACAGATATTTGGTGTTATTTAAAAGAATCTTAAAATTGAACATGTGAGGTTTCTTCTGCCTTGAAGTATCTATCCCAAATAACATCATCCTCTTCCCTATCCACTCCCATTTCTCCTTGCAAATTTGAGATAGAGAGCAATCTGATTATTGCTTAAATTTATCCACTTTATGGTAAAATTCCTGATAAATGTAAAGCTGTATTAGCTTGTTGATATTTTTTAAAAGACAATTGTGAATCCAGTTATTCTGGAGCCTTTATAGGGACAAAATGTCCTTTTGTCTAATCTTGACTGTTAATCCTTACCCTAAGGTGCACAGGGGTCAGCAATGTGGCGTCCCAGGAAGAAAAAAAGGGCTATTTGTCTCAATTTAAAGTGCCAACACATGAAGGATGGTAATTTAATTTCCTGAAATTTCCTAGTCTGAAAGTTTAATTAAGAGAAACCAAGACACTAAAATAGTTTTGTAGCAAATACATAGACTAGTGGTACTTCACTACAAGATGACTTATGTTTCCATAGTGATTGTTAAAATTATATTTATAAAAGAAACCAAGTGTAGCCATTTTAGCAATGCTAGAAAGACATACTCTAAGAGGTAAAAATAAAATTAGAGAAAATGAGACCATTTATAATGGGTCATTATGAGTCTAAATAATGATGATTATTGGTTCTGCTTAATAAAACTGTCATCTAACACAAAATAGATATTAAGCTAAATTAGATTACATTATATTATCATTCTATCATGTCAGAAAATTCAATGCAAAGCTTTTACAAAAATAAATCCACAAGAAAACAGATCCAATGTTAGCTTTTTCTACCTATTTAGGAGGGAACACATGCGAAGAGTAAAAAAAAAAAAAATGCTTCAAAATGCTGCTTTTCCCTAAAGCAAATAACCAAAAATTTACTACTCATGTATTTTTAAAAACAATATAATTTTGATATGCTACTTGGTCAGGCCAGGAAAGGTCTTTCTCAACCTGTTATTCAGTGTTTGTTTCTTCATTACAAAGTTCTTCTTTCCGACCTGTCTCCACTGTCCCCTCTGCTGACTAAATAGGGTAGAGGAAACTTTGGTTTACCTATCACTGTCATTTCTACATCTCATTACTTTCATGCTGTGTTTCTCTCAAAGGGTGCTTCTTGGGGTCCCAACATCAAAACCACACATGGTGTTGTGAAAATGCAGAATTTAGATCTTTCCCCAGACCTCTTAAATCAGAATTTCTGGAATGGGGTCTAGGAATCTACATTTTGATATTCCTTCAAGGCGTTTCTTAATCTAATTTAAAAATCATTGGACTTAACTACCGACAAATTGGTAAAGACAACCTATTAATGGTAAAATATACCATTGTTAAGTTTAACACTTGGTTAATTTATATATAACCCATTACTGAAAACGTTTAGGGAGAATTTATGATTTTCCAGGCTCTTTGCTATATACTAGGGCTACTAAGATGATAAGTGTCCTTTTTTTCATGTCTCTACGGTCTAAACATAGAAGTCTCTTCTCTGCAATTAATATCTCAATATTACAGCAATATCTCTGCAAAACTTAGTATCAAATCATGAATTCCCTGCTTCCTTGAGTGTAAACCAGAAAAGTTCAGTCAAATAAAATAATACAGTCACTGAATAAGAAATTAATAGAATGTATACAAAGTAGATTAGGCATAGATGAAAAGAAAATGAGTGACTAGAAAGATTAAGGCATGCAAAGTGCAGCACAGAGAGAGAACGAAAAAGAAAATACAAAAGGGACAAAAAGATGAATGGAGAGAAAAAATGAGATGCTCTGAGATTATCTAATAAGAATTCCAGGAAAAAATAATAATGTTCATAGAGAAAATGAAATATTTGAAATACTTAAAATGATGACTGTAAAATTTCATTTAATGAAGAAATTAGTCCTCATATTGAAAAGTTAGATAAACAAAATGAAAGCCATACTTAGTCACTTTGTAGTTGAATTATAGAACATCAGGACAAAGAGAAAGCCTTGCAATCAAACAGAGATAAACGACAGCTTATTTACATAGGAACAATCAGACTGATAGCAGACTCAATATCAGGAGAGACCAGAACACCGTGGAGTAATAATTTCCAAGTGTCCAAGGGCAGAGGAAAATAAATTTCAAAGTAGTTAAGTTAAAACATTCAGAGAAAGTGTAAAATAAAGAGGTTTAAAGAAATAGAATGACTCAAGAGTTTCCTCCCCTCACTTGAAAGAAATACTTAATAATGTTTCACTAAGAAAAAAAATGAAAAAATAAATCTAGAGAGAAGAACTGAGATGCAAGGAGAAACAGTGAATGAAAAAAAAAACCTGTAAACTATATTGTTAAATTTAAGTAAGTTTCAGATATAAATGATAATATTATAAATGCTTTATTTTATTAACAATAATAATAAATTATTTATCAAGAAATTTATAGAAATATATTGTCAGCAAGCAAAGTTATAGCTTTAATTCATTTGTGTGGATATCAAGAGATATTTGAATTAACATTGTATAATCCAAATCAGTTTCATTTTTCTTCTATATCATCTATTTAGTAGCAACTTAAACCTTATTGCTATGAAAATGTGTTTTCTTTTTATCAACTTCTCATAATATGATTTTTTGTTTTGTTTTAAGCAACAGTGCATTTTGCTATCTAATTTAGAACATGTAAAACTTGGGAAACTTGTAATTGTTGAAAGATTAGCTCTTCACAAAGAATGAAGACCCCTGTATTAAAAACTAGTTTAGTTATCAGAGGAAGCCTGATTTTTCAAGGTCTAGAAATCAGCAGCTATTATGGTAGAACTGATAAGAGAAGCAACCAAATGTGACAGAAAAACTTGACTCGTTTATTATATAATTTAGGAGTTATCCTGTGAAGTTGGATAGGCGTGCTGCAAATCAATATCTCTCATTTTTATTATAACTATACTTCTAAAACGTCATACAATCTCTCCATTTTTTCATTGCTTAGTAGTGTTGCGCTTTCCACTGAAGAAAAAAATTGAGTAATAGAGTGCTTGGTAAAGTCAAGATGGTGATAAGGTTTTTTATCCTTCAAGAGAGGTTTGGCCTTGTTTGCAAGAGTATCTTCAGAAGCACAACAATCACGTAAATATGACCTTACATATTTAATGAGAATTCAAAGACTGAATCTATATTAATCTCAGTTCGGTGTTTAATCAAAAAATGTTTTGGCATTAGGGATGTCAATACATTGTCAACGTCCAGTTGAAAGTTATCAGACAACTGGTTTGTTCACTAAATTAAAAGAAGAGTTATTCAATTCACTGAAAAAATAATTCATCAAACCATTCTGGTATGGATAATGCTTTTTTAATCTTTTGGGGGCTGTGTGCAAACAAATAAACTACTGACTGATTAAAGCTCTCTTTTTTTCTGCTAATTGCTACAGAAATATAATTTTAAGGTTTTTTTTCTAAAATTTTTCCTACTGTATTTCCATGAAACAAAGAAAATGAGCTTCTTATTTCTTTCTCCACAACTCATAGGTGAGTTATCTCACATTCTCTAATCTTGACTAATAAGCAACTCTCTGGTTCTTTCACTATGATTTCTATTCCTGAGTAGAAGTTGTAATGATGAAGCAGAAAAATAAGAGTAACTTTTTACATCTCACATTGCAGTGTTTGAGGCATGTTTTATGTACAATTAAAAATAAACTAGAAATACACTAAAAGAGCCAACAAAATGAAAAGAAAGACTGTAATAAAAAGGCTAAAACATACTACACCATAAAATGTCCAAAACAAAAAAATAAATATCTGTTTTTAATAGACTTACATAAAACTGAAGGAAATAGGTCAATATAGATATTGGGGCTATATTCCATCTTTTTTGTAGCAACCCAAACACATTAAGTACTCTCTTATTTCTAAAATAATCTATGGCAAAGGAAGAATCTGAAGGAAAGAGACATTTTAATGTGTTATGGCTTTATGAGGAAGTAAGAAGCAGAAAGGAAAAATAGTTATTGAGAAATGCTGGGGGAAAGTTAGAGGACATGAAATAGTTAAGAAAAAAGAACAGGCAAAGGGAATCAATGGAGATTTAAAAAGGCACTGTCCAGTTATATGTTTTTGTTTTATTTTTTGCATTGCCTCAATTCATCAAACCTGAGCAATAACAATTTTTAAAAATTAATTATTTTTATAAACCTTAAAAGGCTAATTTCTTCAGATTTGACAATGTTACTTCCTCGTTAAATCTTGCACTTATGCAGTAAATGTTTGAATATGAAACTAAGATCATGGTCTGCCATTTTTATAATTTAAAAAGAAAATTTAATATACTATTAAAATTATTTGGATATGTACTCATATTTGCTTACAGAAAGTTATTAGGGTAATTAGCCAAATTACAGGAATACTGGAGAGTATTCTAAATGCATTCATAAGAAGGATTCTGCATGAACTAAAAATTTTAACCACCTGTAGAAGGTCTACCACATCTTAGGCACTTTAATTTGTTGAAACGTTTATTCTTGCATGGAAAGAACAAGAGAAGGTTTAAAATTTAAGCACTATGGATTTAAATTAACTATAAGAAAGAATTTCTTGTAATATGAATCATTAAACCTATTTAAGAAACGATAGACATATTTATTTTTGGTAATTTAGAGATGATCCCTTCTGGAAACAGGATTTTGAACATGTGGACATATTTAGGTCAATTTCAGCCTTATAATTCTGTACCCACAAGTTCTCAGTGACTTTTGTTAACGGATTTTCTACATAATGTCTATAGTCAAACTCAGCAATAACTCATCACTACTTAGAGCTCTATTTCATAGTGTCACAGTCAGAATAACATTTTGTCAAATTGAAACCATATATTAAAATGGTCTTTTTATGTGATAACTTCACAGTAAATCATTTATGAGTATAAAATTTCCGTTTCTGACTTAATGTATCTCTGATACTATTTTTTGTTTCTGAATACTCAATTGGGCTGCACTATAGTGAATGGTTGTGCATGTTGCTCACTGTACAACTCTAGAGTATTTATTCATGTGGTAGACTTTGCAAATTTAAGTATTTATTGCAACAATTATCTGGCAGATGGCAGTAAAGAGCCTTGTTCTAATAAAATTAGTTTACTATGACAAATTGCCTACAGATGGACATAAAGTGCCTTGAGGAAGGGCAACTTTTTCAAATTGCACAAAGATGTCATAGAAGATAGTGACTGGAGGCCCTGGTAGGTCTGATTGCCCTTTGCCTGGCACAAAGAAAACACCAGGGATCTGTTCATATGTTCAAAGAAGGTCATTTGAGAACACATGACTTAACAATAATAATTAGACTTTACTGAACTCTTATGTAGAGTATTATGCGTAGTATGTGGGTAATTCATTTTCAGTATTTAATAATTATATAACTAAATAAGTCTACTGAATGGAAGCAAGAGTCCTGGCTATTGCACTCTGACTGCTTTAATAGTAAAGTAAATTAATAGTCTGAAGATATTTTAAACCCATTTGTACTATTTGCATTAATTAACATCTTGGTTAAATGTAAACTTCATCTTTAACTCTGATTTTTCACTCAGAGTAAATTTCTGAAGTCAGCAAGTTTGCTGTTAACTGTGTAGAATATTTGCTAATCCTTTGGCTTATTATAAGAAAATGGAGGCTTTTATGGTACAAACTCCCCACACAGGCAGACCTCTCAGTTAATAATAGATAGGGAGAGATGAAAATGTAAATAATCAAGTTGAAAAATAAGTTACATTTGCTCTCACAGAGGAGTGTACCAACTTCTATGGCGGAGGGGAGAGTGGAAATTGTGGTTCAAGCCCACCTGGGAAGGAGAGGAGCAGTTTCTAGCTGACAGACAACACATCTAAAAGAAATCTTTAAAATTGTTTTTTTTTTTTCCCATAAGACAAGATTAGAGAAGTCAGATCAAGCAGAGGGAGTGATATGAACAATCATTGAACATTCTGCTTTATTCCTAAAATGTTTTATTCTTAAACTATGAACACTTTGATTGTGCTCTCGGAACACACTGTGACTCATTCTATTTTAGCATTCACTATTTTATATGGAAATATATTTTTATGTTTGCTTCCCGCATAGACTATTACTTCTTCAGGTCAGAAGCAATGCCCCCAATACCTAGCACGGAGCTGTGGTGCCATTAATATTTGTTGAACTAGACTGAGCTCAGATATTGGTCCTTTAACATGCCACTCGGAATCTCCTCTTCTCCATTCTCATAACACTCTGGTTTATTTTCTAGTAAAGTATTCACCACGTTGTATTGAATCATTTGTTAATGTGCTTGTCTTCCTAATTAGACTGTGAGGGCTTAGAGGTCAGAGATTAGGTCCTATTCATTTTTGGATTGTCAGTATCTTAGTATCTTGCTTAGAGCAGAGTAAGATACTCTTTTTT
>JAQZBX010085285.1:0-13148 GCA_029593785.1 Cabassous unicinctus
GTCCATGGCACCTGCCCAATCTCAAGGCCCCACTTTTATTTACGTCCGGGACAGACTGATCTCATGAGCTCCTTCCTCAAACTGCCTCCCCAGGCCCTGCTGTTGAAATACAAGACAAATTCCATTCTGCATTTAGAAGAAACTACATAGAAGGAAGGACATATGGAGTGGAATTTCTAGGGTCTTTTCCATTATTGCCTTCCACCACGAGCCCTTCAGGGTTGCCTCTGCTGGACTCTAACACTCCTAGGCATTCATCGCATTCTCTCCTTCATATACTGATCTGCCTATTCAGATCTTTTTCTCTCAAATAAACAGCAAACTACTCAAGTTCAAGGACTGTATGGGACATATTTCTATGTCCATCACCCTGGCCCCAGGCCTTGCACACAGTCAGAGCCCAATAAGTACTCAAGTGGATGTTCAACTTGAGTCTGCACAGGAAGACAGAGCAGGTACAGAAAGACACAGTGGCCACTGGTCCTGTGGCCCATGCTGCCCACATGCCTTCGTCCTGGCCTTGGCCCCTCTTCATCTCTGCCTAAGAGATGAGGAAATAGAGGCAAGAAGGGCCTGTCGGCTGTCACTTAGCAACCACTTGACAGAACCAAATGCCCGCTTTCCTCCTGAATTATTCCAATCTGGAGAGAAAGGAAGAAGTAAGGAAAGAGAAGAAAGAGGCTCCTTCCAGGTTTGGGGGACCAGATGGCTGGGGCCCCTGCTTCACCCTCCCTACCTGGTTGTCTGTACTGTACATTGTTTTCTGGAGCTCCAGGGCTGGGTCAGAGTCACCTCCATTTCTCTAGCCTTGATCTGCCACCTCTGGACCTCCAGATCGTGCGTCACCTTCTCTGATTCGTCCTCTAGTGCACAGGCAGCAGGGAATGGGGAGCGGAAGTGGGCCCAGCAAAGCAGTCCAAGGTGTGTTCCCTTCTCAGATGTGAAGGGGGTTTCTTGGGTCTACTCCAGGGGAGGCCCCCCGCCCTTTGAGGATTGCTCTGCACAGGCTCTTCTCATGCAGTCCTTGGCAGAACCACGGGGTGTACAGAAGACCTCAATTTTGAGAAGAGAGGCACCTCATGTTCACCAGTATTGCTTGGTCCCTTAGTCCTGGCCCTTCATGCTTCTTTCTGTCTGCCCAAGACACGATGAAGCTAAGACAGGAAGGGCATCTAAGCCATCTCTCAGCAAGTCACAACAGGGCCTGGCTCCTGCTTCGCCCGTGGCACCCGCCTGCTGCTCAGCCTCTTTGACTCCCTGCCACTGGGCAGCAGGACAGTGTAAATAGCCCCAGACCATGTCAGGGCTGAGCTAAACTGCCATATGGATGGCAACTTTCCCCTCCACATCTGTTTAGCATAATTTAAAAATCACAGCCCTTGCACCTACATGAATGGCGGCACATGCTGTCCATCCTTTTTATTATCCCAAATTAAAGTATTGCCTGGCGTCTGCAGTTTCTGCATCGACTGTAATAGTAGGGCTCTCATCTGTCTTCCAATCAAACTTTGGGAGAAAGCATATTGGGTTGGAGGGGAGTTGTGCAAACCTGATTTCCACGTAGTCACAGCACAAGAGACCTTCACCGTGGCTGAGCTCGAAATCCTCGGCTTTGGGCACTGGCCCTGTGGTTTGGCTCCCGTGCGTGACAGAGAGAGGGAGAGCAAGAGAGGACACGGAAGCAAGTGCATCTGGGCTTCATTAGTTGCAATGTAATTTACAAAAGGCAGCTTTTCAGATGTTGGGATAATCAGCAGGCTGTTATCGAGGTAGCACACGGTAATCATTGGTTGACATGAGCAATCCATGCTCAGCGAGATAAATGGGTTTGACTGGCAGGGCAGCAGTTGGACTTTAATAAAAAACAAATTGAATTTTTTTTTTTTTCCCTGTGGCTTAATGTAAGAATCATCTGACCATATGCATAAAATCGACACAGTAGCAAGAACCCCCGGCAGAAAGAAAATGCCACAGCTCTGGGTCTCAGAGCCAATTTCAGGGTTATAAATTCCAGTGATGTTTGGGCAGTGGATGAAATTGGGGTGGGTGGGGTGAGGAGGAGAAAGAAATGCAGGGACCTCTCGGCCCAAGGTGGCATAAATCACAGCGTAATGGACAAGTAATGTAATGCTTTTCCGAAACCTCAGCGTGAATCATTGCCTTTTCATACAATGAATCTAGACGCTGGTGGGTGAAGAACTTGAAGCTGTTGACTCTTAGAATTATGCCCTTTTTGGGGGCAATATAACCACATGCTTAGCTTGGTCAAGTCTTGGTTGTGTGGTCTCTTACCCTTTCCTGCACGTGCCAGTATCCGTAGCCCAGGGAGTCGCCTTCAATGGGCCAAGCCTACTGTCTCCGTATGGGCCACCCTCCACCGCCTGGCAGCAGTTTCTTCATCTTACTAGTTGGCTGCGTGCACAGGTTTTCAAGTCCAGCACATAGCAGGTGGCTGTAGAGAAGCCTTAAATGGCTCATGTATGCTGGGCTTGTTTGCAGGGCATAGAGGAAAAGAGCGAAATATCAGCAAAGTGCAGAGGACATTGCTTGAGGACATGCCAGGAGACTGTCGGGACTTTCTTTGCACATAACCATACATGTGCTCATCAAAGTTTGACTGGACATTTTCTATCACGTCCCTCACATGTGGACCAGAGGTTCACCTTTAAATCAGCCATGGGGATCTTTAAGGCCCGTGCAGCTTCTAGAATGGAAAGGAGCATGTTACTTATTTGCCATGGCAAGTTGGTTTAAAAGTAGTCACTGGCAAAAGGATAAGGTCATCTTTAAAGGTCATAAGGATCCTAGAATCCTAAAGCTGGAAAGGACCTTAGACATGATGAGGAGACTCCAAGACACAATTACTTGCGGCAAATTGGCTACAGGGCCGAGGCTAGAGCCCTGGGATTTGGGCTTTCTGCCTTTTGCTGCTTTGTGCCTAATGAATTCCCAGACCTCTTTGGCATGGCTACCTAGAGATGCTGAGGAAGGCGCCTGGCTGCCCAAGGATCCCCAAAACCTCACAGTGCCGATGGCTGCTGTTTCTTCCAGATGGAGCACCCCATGTCCACGTTGCACAGGCTCCCCTCCCTTTCCCATATTCAGCTGCCCATGCCTGCTCTTCTTGGCACTACTGCAAGAAAGGACAGGGAGAGCATTCAGACTGTCAGAGGAGGTGGAGGTGCAGGGATCCTGGACGAGGGTGAGAGGCGGGGACCCAGGCAGGGATCTGCGCTAACCCACTGGGTGACCTCGGGTGAGTCTCTGCCAATCTCTGAACACGAGGCTCCTTGGACTCTCAACCATGGAGCTGGTATAAACCAGGGGTTTCCATGGCAGTTTGTGTTTAACTGCAGTGGAGTCCTTTTATTCCAGGTGAACACACCTAGCCTCACACCCCAGCATTCAGAAAGAGACAGCACAGAGCATCCGCCTCCTTCTGGCAGAAATGAGCGTCAGGGCTCCCGTGCGCCTTCTTTCTCTCCTCTGCTCCCCTTTCCTAGGCTCTGGGGTCCATCCTCCAAGCCCAGGTTTCCACAGAGTATGGTTAGAAAATCACTGGACTAAGTTGTCTAAAGGCCCTTTCAGCTTCAGCATTTTTTATGACCTATTAATACCTGCACTCAGGTGTCTGAACAAAGACCTTATCACTACAGAGCATGGTGCCCTGAGACCCTCCCCGAGCTATTGCAAATCGGGATTCTCTCTGGCTCCTTCTTGCCCCAGGAAGGAGTCTGCTGCACCAGAAGGTGCCAACATGGGCCTGCCTACCTCTGCGGAACCCAGGGACCCCTCTTTTGGCTTTGCCCTAGTTCCAACGACTGATAACCCTATTCTGCAAATAGGGTGTCTTGAAATTGAGTTAGACTCAGTTTGGGCTGTGGATTCGCCTGAGAACTGGGGCCGGAATTCCCCAACAGATTTGCTCTCAGATAAGTGTCTTAGGCTGTCTGATAAACAAGGAAGCCGAGAGGGGCTCCTGCATTTGCAGAGCTGTGGAAACTGCCCACATTAGACTGATGGGACTGGTGATGGACACGGATGCACCGAGCTGTAGCATCCCTTGACAACCGACCCTCGCTCCTTTCTCTCCCTCTACTAATCTTTCACTGTCATGGCCCCACATCTCCTCTGCGTGGACTTACCGACAGCCCCTCTGTGCCCCATATATTATTGTCTGTATTATTTAAGGCAATTAGACATGTTCCTAACTCTTGGCTGCCCACTGAATTCCTTCCTGCCTTTGTCTCCCACCTCAGGGAAGGCAGGAAGGTTTGTTAAGTGCCAGGTGCCAGCTCAGGGTGCATGAGGATTGTTGGGGGCATCATCTGCTGATGTGGACATCTTCATTGCATTGTCAAAATGAGGAAACCGAAATGCAGAGAGAGAAAAGGGGACATGGAAAGGAAGGGGTGGACCCAAGACGAACCGAAACATACCAGTGTTTAATGAACTTCAATTATTTCAAAGAAGAATATGGCTAAAGCCTTGGACTCTCAAGAAATGTGAAGCAAGCTGACAAGCAACTAGGAAATCCTCAGAAGGACCCGCTGGCTGTGGCTGCAAGAGGCGTCTGTAACCAGCAGTAGCTTCACCTGAGGATGGCGTTACTGAGGATGGGCCCTGCTGAGGAGGCGTGGGCCATGCCTTCAGGAAGTTGAACTGACAGTTGAGAGGGAAACTCTCAAGGTAGCCTGCCTTTTAGGGGAGAGCTGAGGGAGAGGAAGCAGGGTGCTGACGGGCTGTACCCAATCTGGGGCTGGCAGGCATGGGCCTACAGGAAGCAGGACCAAGGGACTCGGGCTTCTGATAGCTTGAAGGGTAGGTGAGCTGGGGGCAAAGCACCCTGATAAGCTGGGCCATTTCTTAGTGCACTGTGATTATTGGGGAGAGATAAAGGCAATCCCAACTTTTCAACACATCATGTTTCTCTGATTTACTCATTTTTTCATCTCTAAAATTTACTCTATTTCAACAGCCTTGAGTAGCAAATAGGTCAACCCCAGTCCCTGATTCTACACCCCCAGGACTCCACCATCTACTAGTAGAAGGGGATACCGCAGGCTCCACGCTGCAGGCTCTTGCCTGGAGTTCCTCGTGACTCCATCCTCAGCAGCCAGATAGAGAAGGAGCCTGGAGGCAGGTCTTGAGCAGGGAGCCAAGGAGGTGCACAGTGTATTCTCAATAAAAAACGTTTCCCATGCAGCGCTCTCCAGATTTCGGGGTATGGCTTTCACGAAACGCCAACCACGACCCCCACGAGGAGCCCCCTCCGCTCCACTCTGTGTGCGTGCGAGCCAAGCCTGGTGCTAGGTAGACTCGGCCAACAGAAATGAGGTCCTGGGACCAGAGCACTGCAGAAGAGCAATATGCCACCCGGAAACTTTCTGGAGGCCTGGGAACGCACTCATCTGCCGGCAATATTGCCAACTTGGGGATTCAGCGCTGCTTCGCTGCAAAAGTAGGCGCTGAATTACCCTGCACTTAACAAATGGTTGCCCTGCTCTCCTAAAGCTGCCAACACAAATTGAATTGTATTTTTTCATTGGTGTATACAGTGGGTGTGCTGTGCAGCCAGCACTAATTTCCCCAAGCAAGACAAATGCACAGACCTGAGCCTTCTTGCTTACATTCTGTCTCATTCCAGCAAATTAAAATGTCACTGAGCTACAGTGAGCCTTGAAGAGACCTGGTCAGATGAGGCTGGTGCAGCAGGGGCTGGAAAGGCTATCATTTGATCTCACACCTCAGCCTCCAGTAGATAATTAAGGAGAATGAAAACTGATAACCCCACCCTGGCTAAGACACAGCTGGCCATAAAATACGATTCTGTAGAAGGTGGTTCAATGGAATCTTGCAAGAAGCAAAAAAAAGCTACTATTTTGGCAGTTTTCTTAAGAGTTATTTTTACTTTACAGAAACTCTCTCCTGGATTTCCTGCCCCACCCCCACACACACCTGTTCACTCTTAGACCCAACCACAATCAATTTGGTCTAATTGAGTTCTATGAATATTTTCACCTAGAGTGGCCACTTTATGAATCAGAGTTCATCAGCAAACAAAAGTTCTCACAATCAGAGATGGAGCTTGATTTAGAAAGGCTCTCCGGGGGAATTGCAATAGGAAACGGAATTGTGTTTGCTGCTGGAATGACGCCGGTTACGCCTGCCTGAACTCTCTGAAGTCCCGAAGAACGTGCATTAATAATGCTAACATCTGGTTTTCGCATGCAACTTCTCTTGCAGGCATCTCCCGGGCATCAAAGGGCACTGCGGCAAGCTCACTTCTGTCCTGAAGCCATGCTTTTAGGAAAGGGCATGGTGCCCCCTCCCCATTTTCCAGGCAGAAAACTCAGGCCCATCAAAGAAACTCCGAGCCCCAGCAGTAGCTGAGAGAAGACTCCAGGGCCTCTGGCTTTCCTGGCCAGCCTGCGGGAAGCCTGGCCTCAAAGCTATTCCGGGGAGCTTTTACCCATTCCCGCCCCCATGCCCAGAGGTCAGACTTTTCTCACCAAATCTTCATGAACAGGGGTCTGCAAAGGGGCACTTCCATGTGAGAAGCAGTCAGGGAGATGTAGTTTGGAAGCTGAAATATGAGCCTGTCTGGGACATTTCAGTAGTTTATAGGGCCAGTGGGACCAAGCATATGAAATCAAGGCTGTCCCAGAAATTTCAAGAGAAATGGTAGCTAACCCAGAGGGGCTTGCAGTCAAAATCAGAGAGCACCAACATAGACAGGCAGGTAGAAGCCCATCATAGTGATACTTTACCCCTCCTGGAAACACGGTTCAGAAAGAGTCTTCCTATTCCTTGTTGTGGACACGCTTTACAGGTGAGGAAGCTGAGGCTCAGGGAGGCAGAGTGGGAAGAGCAAATCGCCTAGCACAGTTGACATCCACCAAAGGCAGGTCTTCTGACCCCACAGCCATGTTCTAATCCTTGCACCACGCTCCCTCTCCATGCAAGAATGTAAACAGTGGCGCTTGCTTGTTCTGCTCCAGCATTAATGGCCTCCTTTGCAATTTTTCAAATGGGAATTTCTGGTCAAGGGCACTTCCACTGGGGGTCTGTTTCAGTTTCCTGGCTTCTAAAACAAATACCATGCAATGGGTTGGTTTAAACAGTGGGAATTTACTGGCTCAAGGTGTTGAGGCTTGGAGAAGACCAAATCAAAGCACCATCAAGCCAATGCTTCCTCCCAGAAGGCTGTGGCATTCTGGAGCTGGCTGCCAATGATCCTTGGCCCTTGGATATTCTGTCACATGGCAATGCACATGGCAGCCTCTCTTGGCTTCTCCCTTCTCTTCCGGGTTCTGTTGACTTTCAGGTTCTGGCTGCTCCCTCTGACTTTCTCTCTGTGTGGCCTTCTCTATATGGCTTTCAGTAAAAGGAGTAAGACCCATCCTAATTCAGTTGGGTCACATCCTTAACTGAAGTAACCTCATCAAAAGGTCCTATTGAGAATGGGTTTGCACTCACAGGAATGGATTAAGTTTAAGAACATGTTTTTGGGGGGTACATAGCTCCAAGCCACCACAGGGCCTTTGTACTAGCTGTTTCCATTGCCTAAAATGTTTTCCTTATCTCTATGTCCCCCTCCCTTCCTTCGGGTCTCTACTCAAACACCAGCTCATAAGTGTGGACTTTCCTTACCATCCACCTGCCCCCATCACATTTGTCCTCCTTATGCTCTTTTATTTTTCACCAAGGCATTTATCAGTTTTTATCTGTTTATTGCCTATCTTATTCCTCTATGGAAGTGTCACGATTTCCGAGGACTTGGTCAGGCTCATTGCTCTATTCCCAGTGCCTAGATCAGAGGTTGGCAAGCTTTTTCTGTAAAGGGCCAAGTAGTAAATATCTTAGGCTTTGAAGGCCACACAGTCTCTCTCACAACTATTCAATTCTGCTACTGAAGCTCAAAAACAGCCACAGACAATATAGAAATGAATGGGCATAACTGTGTTCTAATAAAATTTTCCTTACAGACACTGAATTTTAAATTTTATATCTTCTTTATGTGTCATGAGCTATTCTTGTGTTTTTCCCAACCATTTAAAAATGTCAAAAAGCATCCTTACCTGCAGGCCATAAAAAAAAAAACAGGCAGTAGGCTGGATTTGGCCCTCAGGCCATAGTATGCAGATCTCTGTTCTATATCAGTGCCCTGCACACAGTATACATTCAGGGAATAATTGTTGAGTGACTAAAATAATACATAACTCAGATGCTTCATGAAATTGCATCAAGCAATAGCGGATCAGCCATCAGGTGTTTACTGAGCAGGTAGGAGCTATGAGGAACACTCTAGAAGTCAAGCTCTGTCCTCTCTTCAGGAAGCCCTCATGTAAGAAGAGGGGGAGAAAGTAGGGAGCCTCTCAGGGCAAAAGGAGGCTAAGGATTTTGCCCATCTTCCCTGAAGCCTACCCAGAGATTGTTCCCCTCAACAATTAACTCTTTGGAAATAAGGGGAAACAGGGCGACGGGCTCAGCAGTCAGGACTTGAGGACGGCAGCGTCATCTTGGGCGCCTGGTTCTCCAGAGAGAAACGTGCCCTCAGAGACGCTCAGACGTCTACAGCCCTGCGTGTTTGGGGTTGTGGTGGGGGGAAGCACTGAGTGCTGTGGGAAGTCAGAGGAAGAGGCCCCTTCCCCAGCTAGGGAAACAGGCGCTTTCCTCAGGACGAAATATGTGAGAGAAGTTTCCATTCGTATGTTCAGCTACCATGCTTGAGAGACACTGGGATAGGAGCAGAGGATAAAGATAGGCAGAGCTGATAGCCTCGTAAATATTATTTCATTAAATGCGTGGCAAGTGCTGAGGAGTAGGAATAGAAGGGTGCTGTGAGACTATCCTAGGGGCAGCCAGTGGGGTGCCAAGGAAGGTATGGATTTGTCTGGCAGGTAAGTAGACCAGGGAAGGAGGGGCATGCCAGGCGCACAGTGCATGTGCAAAGGCCCAGTGGCACGGAAGAGCCAGGAGTGCTTAGGAAGGCTGGAAGGTGCGACGTCTGCAAGGGAGTGGGGGTGAGGGTCTGCCGAGGGAGCAGCCAGCTCCCCTAGGGCCCTGTGTGCCATGCTGGGGATGGGGCTCCAGCCCGAGGTCTGAAGGTTTCCCTTTGAATGGTGACCAGCCGTCTCTCTGGATGTCAGATTCAAAAACTCAGGTTCTGAAATCTCAAGACCTCTCATCAAATCTGCAAGAAAAGAAATCGCCCTTTAGACTTAGGGCTGAACAAACCCAAAATGGCCTGAAGTGAGGGCAGCAGGATTTAACATGCCACAGTTTGGAAGTGTTATTCTGAACACAGGTCTCTTTTTCTTTAAAGGGTGATGTGAGTCTACCCACTTTGCAGCACAGGTTTCTTAACCTTTTTACCTCGGTCTGGTAAAGCTGGCGGCTCTTCTGCTGGGGTTTCTCAGGGTTTGTGGGTTCTTTTGTTTACAAGGCCCTTTGTGCACGGCTGAGCCAATCTCTCTGAGTCTCTGGGCACCCCTGAGTATCTCTGAGCTTCTCCGCATGGCCTTACTTCTGTCTCCTTAGGCCCAATGCAGAGCTATTTTCCCTTTTTCTTTTTACTCTTTTACCCTTTAGCAAAGCCTGTGATGAGGTTCCAGCCTGGCCCCAGGTCTAGAAGCTGAAGACAAGCTCCACTTCCCTTTTTTCCTCTTTATTTTTCTCTTTCAACTGTCTTTTCCCCTCCTATTCCCCTCTTCCTCTCTCCCTGAGCCTTAATATCCATAATCAAGAATAATAAATCCATAATAAAGAACAGATTTGATTATTTTATTTATAATTACTTGAAGAGCTTTTATATTTCCTGCTTCTGGTTTAAAAGGCTGATGAGAGAACAGTTTTATATTCCTCTCTCAGAAACACATAAATAAAAGTTTTTCTATGTTGATTTCCCCTCCCTGGACAAAATGTTCCCCTTCTGCTCTCTGTGCAATGATGCCCTATCAGAGAACTCTGTTCTCAGCGAAATCACTCCTGGCCAGCCAGCTTGACTGTTGAGAGAGTGAGAAGTCTCTAAAGAGATAAACCATGCTTGTTGGGGATCCTTACCCTCGAGTTTAAGTCTGCCAGGTTCTGAGAGAGAGGTTGCTCCCAGGGCTTGGCCTTCGAGCTTGCTGAGACTGCCTCCATTTCGGTTCCAGAGCCCATGGCTTGGACTGGGTGATCCTCTTGGCACACGGCACTCCCAGAAGTTGACATTCTCAAGCACTACCAATCCTACCTGGACCAACGTGCAAAGCTTCCTCCGAGAAGAGGTCCTAAAAACAGTAATCCCATTTCACAGGCAACAGACAACGGAGGACACATATCTCAGTGCTTTCCCTTAAGCCTCCTCTTCCAGGTCTGGTGTCTCTGTATGCTCTTGCAAATCTATCATTCTAAGTTATTTTAGCTTTTCTTTCTTTTTAGAAATCCATTAGAATCCTAGGTTTTAATAGTTGTTTCTTTGATAGGAGGAGTTTAATTGTGCAGCTCTTAGCATGCCCCAGGGAATTTAATGAGAAATAAATAATCCTAAATAGCCTCCCTTAGGGATGAAGGATAAACTCTTTACCCAGAGGCTCTGTTGTTAAGGAGATTTGCTAATTGTTTCAATGGCATTATGCGACTCCCCAATTAGATAGGCGGTTTCTTCCGGGCTGGGATCGTTTCTTTTCCTACTAGGGATTCCCATTAGTTCCTAGCACAGGCGGAGGAGGACTCCAGCAACACTTGCTGGGTTAGCGATAGGTGACCGATTCAGCCCTGTCCCCTGGCATGCTCCCTTGATTGAGCACAAGCCAGGAAACCTTGCTGTCTGTCTCCAAGTTCTCACCTGTACAAGGAGAGGCTGTCTCATTTGGATTAGAAAGGGGAAAGAAAGTGCCATCACTTGAGCATGTACTATGGGTGCCACCCTGTGCAGGTGTGTTATTACCCCTCATCTCCATGAGGTACGTTTTGATACCCTCCCCCTCCCCATTTTACAGACCAGAATACCGAGGCTCCGTAAGAGAAGCTGTGATTTTCCCAAGATGAACGCAGTTATTCTGTGATAAGGATGGGATTAGTGACTGAACACACGTCAGGACCTGCTCTGGGTCTGTAGCTCTAATGCCTGCTACTGCTGTAGGCAGAAGGAGTGGGGCTAATTGGTGGCCAAACCCATGCTCTGAGGCTGCACGAGAGGAAAGCTGCAAACTTCACTGATGAAACTCAAGCAGTTTAAGTCATATCCAGGTTGAAATTCCCAGAGAATTGCCCAGAGGGTTTGCCAGTGGGGCTTTGAGGCTGAAAGCCCTCTGGGTGCCCAGGCTCTCTACTGCAGAGGGCCCAGAATAGGGGAATGAAAATAAAGACTCGCTTCTTTCCCCGATGGTAAGACGTGGAGGGGCCCCACCTTCCTTTGGAGAGCTCTCAGGGGGTCCTGCCTGTGGATTGCACATAAGTAGCTGATTGATGGGGGGTCCTCACCCATGGCTATCCCACGGCCAAGCAAATGGTATTCTCACCTAGCCCCCCAGGCCAAGGTAGTTCTTTCCCCTCTTTACCACCTCTGCTAACCAGCTACCCAGCCCCCATTTTTTCCTTTCTTCCTCCACTTCAGAGGCTGTGAGATCTTAGAGCACACAGGGCAAGGGAAGGAAGGAAGACAATTTTGCACCCCAGGTTCTTTCAGTCCCAGAATGGCCTGGTGCCCAGGGACCAGCCTCAGAGGAACCCTGGATTTGAAAAGGCTGACCTGCCCTTTGGGCTCACCCACATGAAAAGCGTACTACCCATTGGGAGTCACTGACCAAAACCAGTCCTCAATTACATTTCCTCTGCCCCTTCTCATTTTCCTGGCTAGACTTGGGCCGTGACACTTGTGGTAACGGCTACAAAACGCGGCGGTGGAAAAAAAATGTCTCTATGCTCTTGACAAAAGAGGAAAGGCACTCTGTTCAATCAACTGTGGGAGAGACTGAATTATTTATACTGCCTTTGTCAGTCACTGGGAAAGGTAATTTCGTTGCTGAATTTTAAGTTTTTCATTAATTAACCACTTTTTCAGCTCAGTGCTTCTCAGCTAAGCATAAACCCACTGCAGAGCCATTTCGGAGGAGGGCTGCAGGGGAACTTGGCTTTGGCCCTGTTGTTCCCAGAAACATACGGATGTTTCCATGGTTTTCTTTTCCTGTGGTTTCTTTGGTGCTGGTGCAGATATTGGATGTTTCATTTAAGGCTCAGAGCTTCACCCAAACTGTCTGCAATTTAATATGTCACAATATATACGTTGGTAAATCATCTCTGTGTCATCTTGCTCAATGTTCTGTTATTAAAGCTCATTTTTCATAGTAAAATATTCCTCCAAGAGATGGTATGAGGTGCACACACCCCGAGCCTAGTATTTAACGCTAATAGGCTAGGCCTTCTCTTAAAACTAAACTGGGAATTGAGAAAATGTAGCAGAATGAATCAGGAAAATGCTTTCTTGGAAATGGAATGGGATTTAGAACTAGAAAAGGGATTCTGAAGAAGGCTGACATTTTACCTGAGCTCTCCAGATAATTGCTTCATCTTTTCCACTTCGCTCTGAAAGTAGAAACCTGGCTAGGTTTGCTGGTGGAACAGTTTCAGGGAGTCTGTATGATAAGATCCCATAAGGAAGAAGCACCCCAAGTTTTCAAAACTTTGTCAAGTGTAGCAGTCAGTTAATGATATAGTGAAACGTCTGTCTAAAGAAATCTTTGCAGGTAAGAGCCTTTCAAATGTCACTTCAGCTAGAAACAGAGGGCAGATGGAGGCTTTGCCAATTCAAGGGAGATACCTGAGCACCTACTATGTGCCGGGCACGGGACAGGTGCTGGGGACATGGTGGAGAATGTAGGACTTGGCCCCTGCCCATTTATGAGCAACTGCACTGCTTGTTGGCTCTTGGCAAGGCCAGTATCTCTGGGCTCTGGTCATGTGATCATATGTATCAATAAGCCATAAGTAATCTGTCAGCAAGGATGTATTGAGCATCTCTTGAGACCTTAGTGTCGTGGGAATACAGAAGGCTAGTAAGACAACCAAGTTGCGTTATCTTGTCTCTGTTACCTTGGTCACACAGAGCAGCTGGCTTTTCTTTTTTTTTTTTAAGGAGGTACTGAGGATTGATTGAACCCGAG